>JAWWES010000030.1:46789-73191 GCA_035583135.1 Lophotriccus pileatus | reverse complement strand
AGGTGATTAGCATACCAATTGAAGTAGCTGGGTCGTTAAGAGGGCCATTAGTTGCTTGGGAACCAACCGGTCCCACCCAGCAGGGAAAAGGAACAATTTTTAACATTCTAGCAGCACAAAGCAAAACCATGACACACCTCAACCAGAAAAGTCTCTTTTTACTCTTTTCTGCTCACATTTTATTATTCTGGGTTCCACTTATAATTCTCGCTATAATTTTGCAGATTACTAATAGGAATAAACTCCATTATTTTAGATGCTGCAAATGCATATTTCCTACTGATTTCCCTGCATTACTGTACGTCATTTTCTTATTTTTCCTTTGGAGTTTATAAAATTTATTTAACCCTTCAGATTAGCAGATCTCAACTCTTCATTAGCTTATGTCATTTATCCAAATAGCAGCATCACAGAGGGCACCCCATGTTTATACAAAAGTCTGTATCCCTTTGCTAGTACATCTGCTCTGGAGCAGATTAAGAGGCCTTAAATCACCTGTTAGACTGAGGATGGGCACAGCATAACACTCTCATATCTATTACTTTGCCAACATACAAGAGGAAAATATAAAAACTACATGGCAAGAACAAATAAAAATACAGAAATTCTGATTGTGCTCAACAATGAAAAATAAAAGGTCAGTGGGGTCAGTTTGGAGGAGATGTCCCCTCTTGTGGCCCAGTCTCTTCCTCTCTATTCACACGGTAAACAACAAAGGAACAAGAATATGTGCAACTCTATGAATTTAGACAAAACAAGCGGCACAGAACAGAAGGAGCTAAATTTTTTTCGGAGTTATAGGAGACATAGTAATTGCCGGGGGGGGGCGCGGGGGGGAGAGGATCAACAACAGCAACAAAAACATCACCAAAAAGCCAAAGCAGAATCTGGGCAGGTGCCAGCGCAGCGGGGCAGCACAGCCCGGGCAGTACAGCCCGGCTCCACTGGAGTGTGCTCTTAGCTTGCGACAGGAACATCAGGAGCCGCAGCAGCCCCTGCTCTAAGGAGATTCTGTGTGACCGGTGCTGGCAGGACCATACCAGCAAGCAGAAAGGCAGAAATACTTTAAAATTAACAGAGAAAGAGAAGAGGGGTGTGAAACAGGGTCTTGCCTTACCAGTGAAACAAAGCCTGGCAGCTTCAAAGGAGAAAGCCTGAACAAAGGACCACCTGAGCTTTTACCATGTAGTCTGGGGTCCTCCTGTTCAGGCACTGGCTTTTGCTGCCTCTCTTGTCACCTGCCTGCCTCTTGTCACCGGTGTCTCTTGACATCTGGCTGGTGCCACAGGTGTTCCTGTGCCCTTTGTAATGCAAGGGGTCCATGCCAGTTCACAGCCTCGAGTCCAGCAGTGGGACATTGCAACCACTGAGTTTAGAAACCCACCCACTCAAAAAAAAAAGATTGAACATGTGGACTAATTAGCATTAGAAGCAAAAGAATCATTAACCAAAAGAAGGTAGAATACTAATTAATAAGAGAACTAGGTAACTTGTAGTCAACTGTGATTTCTTTGTTTGCTAAAAAGTATATATAAAGTTTTGAGAATAGGATTGCTTGATTTGTGGAAAACTTCCACCTTGAACCCTGAACAGAATAAACAATGTCTCCTTCCTAAACTAGGCCCTGTGATTGTATTTAGAGAGTCCCTAAATTGGCAATAATACCACCAGTGCTTCTCACCACAGCAAACTTTCCCTGGGCCTCACCCCAAGCTGATCCCCTTGCTCTGGATTCTTGCCTTGAGGCGACAGAGCTGGTGAGTGCTGTGACACTGCCCCCAATGCAGATCGTGCCTTCTGCTCGTTAACCACGGTGCAGGTTAATTAAAACAGCAGGCAAACCCACCAATGACGGTTTATACTTTGACTGAGGACTGCCAGTTTGTGTCTTTCCAAAGATCAATGCTTTTGCAAAACTTCAGTGCTTGAATAACTCTGCCCTCCACAGCAGACAGCAAGAGCCAAGCCTCCACTAGGGCCAGTGGGTCCTGATTCAACTAAGCCAGCACAGGTTTTTGGGTTTAATGGTGCTTGCACCTCTGCCTGTGTGCCTCTGCCTGGGGGTTGCAGCCATGCTGAGGAGACTTGGGGGTGCTGGTGAACGAGAGGCTGGACATGAGCTGGCAGTGTGGAAACCAACCACATCTTGCACCACCTGCTGGGTGAGCAGGGAGTCTGGCTGCTTCCCTGCCGGCATGGTCAGGTCTGGGACATTTCTGCTTCACAGGAGGATGGGGCAGAAAAGGAAGCTCCAGTTCTTTCAAGAGAGGACAAGCACATACCTGCTCTCCTGTAGGCAGTGATAAGGGAAGACACACTCATTCTTTCTTGAACAAGTTCAAATAAAGCTGACAAGACTTCAGTTTCTTCCTTAAAATTATGCAGTAGCATGCCACATGGCCATAAAACAGTCTACCATCGAGGTTTACTACACCATATATAGTACATATTAAATGAAAACACAGTCTACTGCCCTAGCCCAGAGGAGGGACAATTTGTTTCTAAGATAAAGTTTGCTAGCTAATAATGGCTGGCAGCAACTGCTGCTGCTGTCATAATGCTAGCACTTTCTTATTTTTATGTCTCTATTCCCTGCAACAATCTAGGTGCCTCGCCATGCACTAATGTTACTGTTCAATAAAACATTAAAAAAGGCATTAAGTACAGCACTGTGCCAAAAGCTACTGCAACTACAAGCAGAAGTGTCTAAATGACCCTGTTTAAGAGATGGGAGCATACTGAGGAAAATGTTTTCTTGCTTACATCACCATACATTCCTTACTGGAAGCTGAGGGTTGATGAGGTCAGCAGAAGGTCCCCAATACACAGAGACATGGAGAAAATTTCAATCTTCATGCCAGAACAAATGCCATGGGGCTGCTCTAGGTCCAAGGGCTGCTATGGATCACACACACCTCCCCATGACCCCCTCATGCAGCAGAAAGGTACAAACTTTCTACTGCTGTGCTCTGCTCCCAGAGCAGATCTATCACTTGGATCCACGTGCTCTGATCTACCTACAACTGAAAGAACATAGATATGGAGGTAACTTAACTTTTCCTCTGTAATCCTCTGAGACATAAGAACAGTTTCCATGATGCAAACATTGACAAAGGAGAGGCTGCACTAAGAAAAAAGACTGAATGTATGAGTGAAGCCACGTGCAGAGCTGACTTGGCACTGTGCATCCCCTGAGCTGGGGTAGTGCAGCCTGGATATGGTGTAAGCAAATCAGAGCAGAACAATTACTGCTGCATTACTAGGCCACAGCAGATGGACATTTCTACTAATCAGCATCCTTTGCACACTCCCACATCTACATATCTATCTCTGCAAACAAGTTTTTGCATCCCTCGGGATCTAAAATCTTGTAGGGAAAGCCCACATGCCCCAAGAGACCTGTGTTGTGAGTGCTGAACAAAAAGATGGCACAGCTCAATCCATCCCAACACCCCTGCAGCAGCCCCCAGCGAGGAGTCAGGCTCACCCCATGCAGGGAGCTGCCCAACATTTATCCATTCTCAGGGTAAACCTCCCTTGCTCAGCCAGACCAGGCTAAGAACTGGGAATACCTCACCTGTGATTCTCAAGTCACACATAGCTCTTAAACACTTAAGGCAAGGTCTGTGCCGTTGCTGTTTCACACAATTAATTGCATAGCTTTGCTGGATAATCCCTGCTGCCATCTGTCCAACTGCAGAGGCCAGCAAAGCCAGCCTGGTCTTTGACAGTCTAGCATCATCCTAAAAGAGTGCAGTGCTGTACTCACCTGCTAAGGCCTTCCTTAAATGTGTGAAAAGGGAATTATACTGTTTACCAAGTAAAGAGGTCACACTGGACTAATCATAGCCCAGGGGTTACTGGGCAGGAGCTTCACTGACACTCTGAGAATGAAATAATAAATTCTTTCAGCCTCTAAAAGTACCATGTTTTTCCTATCCAATCCTAGTCCAAGCTGAAAGTGCAGCTTCTTATAAAGTCAGCTGCTGACAAAAGTTTTTGAAGAGCTGTTCTGTGTGTGTGCAGATCAAGCAGTGAGAAGATGGGATACGGGAAGTGCCTTCTCAACTACAGTCTTGACTCACTCCAGTTTGATTCTCTCCAAGCCCAGGTATTGACATCAAATTCAAGTAACAGCAGAGACAAGCCAAACAGAACATAGAAAGAGTGTGGGGTTTTTGTTCAGTTCTAGTCATCTCCCTAGATTAATCACCATGCAGGTTAGTAAAAATAAGTAAACAAAAATAATAGCAGCTGACAAAATATAACCACTGTTAGGTACAACAGCATAGCCAGAGCCTCAAGTGCTTCTCTTTGCTGGCAGCAGAGTATCCAGCCAGAACCAAATGCTGCCCCACACAAATACTGAAACTCCCTAGTGTGGTTGAAATAATACACTGTTTTAGCAGATTAATAATTACCACTTTCCTTCTGCACCGATAAATTATTACAAGCTTTAGAATTACACAAAGGGGGGAGAACTTCCCCAAGGATGTATTAAATATAAAATCCATTCATTATAACAGGATACTCTACTCTTACAGACTGCACTTGGCAACAGCTCACAGCGGTGTCAAGATATCATCCCTTCAGAAGGACAGTGATTTTCTTTAGGAGATGTGTTAAAAGACGCTACTCAAAAGTTAACAATTTGCAAGAGGAAAAATATCCAAAAACCGAACTAAAAAAAAAAAAAAAAGAAATTACTATCTACTTAAAAATACCTATTCAAAGTCTTAGGGTGTAGCTATT
The DNA here is from genome assembly GCA_035583135.1 of Lophotriccus pileatus. Classification (NCBI taxonomy): domain Eukaryota; kingdom Metazoa; phylum Chordata; class Aves; order Passeriformes; family Tyrannidae; genus Lophotriccus; species Lophotriccus pileatus. The sequence continues at coordinate 68,439 of JAWWES010000030.1, read as the reverse complement.
TTAAGAATACGAAAATTATTTCCACATGATTGTTAATAATACTCCTGACACTTTGATATGTCCCTGTCTCTAGAGAGCTCATGCCCTCTCCAGAGAGTCTGTTCAGAAAAGAAACTTTGGGCTTAAAAGCTCCTGTGATGCAACTGCAGTAGGAGAACAGCAAGTACTTTCTATAAGAATCAGGGTGAATACTTTGGATTAGGTCAAACCACATTTATCTCAAATACCTGAAAATTCTGTCCTTGATAGAACAGGGTGCAATTCTAAGGAACAGTGACAATAGGCTGAAAACCCCAAATCCCTATGGTGTAGATCTCTGGTCTAATTTCTGTTAGAACCTATAAATTTGTCTTGCTATTAAAGACTGTTCCTCTCAAGAGGGTGACATGAGCTGGCTAAGAATACAGATCCTTGCAGGAAATCAAGGCAGGAGCTCAGGATGAACTGGGAGAATTCCCACAGCCAAGCCAACAGTAAAAGTGGTCTCTGCCAACTTTGAAAGCAGACACTGTATTCAAAAGTTCAGTGGACACTGCTACAGCAGACACAGCCTTTTTAAGGCTTGCTGGGATCTTCACTCTTTTGGCATGGGTTAACCAAACTACTCCAGCAAGAGCCAGAATGAGGTTAAGCCAGCCCTGGCTGGGGCAGTTCCAGCTCCCAGGGGCTCTCCCCCAGAAGATGGGGGCTCAGGGAGCCAAGCATGCAGCTGCAGCTCCTGCACGGCCATCCTCCTTGGATCATTATGTTTCAGCTTTCCCTGCACACGGGAAAGCCATCACTGTGCAAGTAACGTGGCTGCTAATGCTGAAAGCAACACTCTAACTAGTGAACACTACTTAGAGTAGCTTGGAAAGAAAAGCACAGCTTTAGAGTGTTTTGGCATAACTTCCTAAGGAGAAAAGCTGTATACAATTGCAGAAGCTCATCCCAGACCTCTTGCCTCACCTGACCAATTTTCATTTAATTTGACAGAACAGCAATGATCCCCAAAATAAAATCTCGTTGCAAAATCAAGAAAACAGACAAGGAGGTAAAGGGGAGGTGATGCATTAATATGTCCACATGGGGCAAGTCTTGGATCAGAAAAAGCAGAAAGATGTGAATATTCCAGTCACAGGAAAATCTTAACTTTCAAGTTAAATATACCACTTAGCTCAAATATGAGAGGAAAAATGATAAAAACAGATGTCTGTCCCTCAAGGAACTTCTTGCCTGGTTTCACACTGTGATAGAGCCTATGGGGGAATCCAAGTGTACCAAGCTCAGGAGGCTAAAACTCCAGCTGTACAGAGTCACCACGAGTAAATACCAAGTTTTAAAATTATTTTAGCTGCTGCTCAAAGGACCTCTGCTTTCCATAAAGATGAAGACATTGTAAAGCATAAGGTGAGTGAACACGTAACAAGACTGACTAAATCAGCAGTTAAAGCATCTGCCTCACAACAGGAGACCTAAGTCTGTTGGTTTAACACTGGTGTTCCAGCAGCAGCACTGCAGTGCTTGCAGGATCCAGCTGTGGGAAGGAGCCAAGCACCCTGAGCTGTCACTGCGCTCCCAGGTGCAGACACTCAGGACAGAAGCTGTAGAGAGGCAATGGCAACCCAGATCCTCAGGAGCAATAATGTTGAAACTCTTCTTGGTAAAAACTGTGGACGACACAAAAAAAGCTGTAGCCCTGTGCTACAGCCAAGCAAACCCCCTCAGCTGCCTTATTGTGCAGGCTGTGCACCACTGCATGGGTCACTTCTTCCACTGCTTCTGCTTCTCCAGTGGCTGCTTTTCTGGCAGCTTTTAAACACTAAACTTCAAAAAGGGCCACAATCCAGACACAAGCTGTTTCATGAGTTTTCTGTTTACATCACTTTTACTCATGTTTTCCTGACAGAGTGTTTAAAACAAGGGGAAAAAATAGAAGTCCAAACTGAAGCAAATTTCTATGCAGAGTAGAAAGAAATCAAACAGCAATGTGAACAACTGTTCTGTACAGCTGCTGCCTGGAGGGGGAATTAAGTCTTTAAATATTTACCAGGCAGAATATGCTAACAGGGAGCTGTCCTGTACTTTTGCTCACCATAGTCTGAAAATAGACATCAATTATTTCTCCACATTACAAAAGTAGTAATATTTACTCTAGGAACATACAGATTCCAGATTTGCTAGTTTAAGGACTCTCGCATTCATGCTGCAGTTTCAGATGTCAGGAAATTTGTTTCCCAACAAAGATACTGGAGTTGAAGCACCACTTCTTGTCTTATTTTATGTAATTGTAGCAGTTATAACTTGGTCAGCTATGTCACACCCAAGAAACCTTTTTCTGGAACTAATAGGTTTACCACAAAATATAACTTCAGTTTTCCAAAGTCACATTTCAGTCAAATTCAGTACAAAGTTCCAGCTGAAACAGCCTATTGAGCATTAGGAACAACCTGAAGAGACACATTGAGAAGCAGGAGGTACCTTGCCCTGACTCTGTTTTGCTCTATTTTGCACCAATACCTGCAATTCACAGCACCAGCCTGGGAAAAGAGATTCCTGGATCCCAGCCCCTCTTCCAACAAAGACTAACATCTTCATACAAAAGCATATTCAGTAACTAAGGACATAGAGAGAACACGGCCTCCCATCTCCCTGTTCAACAAACTTTGGCTCATAGCTTTTATAAAAGGTATGAGGGGAGTGTTCAGGCACTCAAAAATGTGGCACTTGGATCCTTCCACCCCCTAAAAGTATGCTGTCAAACCCCTGCAATATTTGGTATTCTCCCTTTCCAAATGGCTCACGTTATTTCTGTTATTTGTTCTGTACAAGTCTACAGTAAAACCCTTTATGCCAAAACAAAGGAAGATTTCCTTTTAAAAGAAGAAAATTTTTTTCCAGCATCCTATTTGGCAGATAAAATACAAAAATTACATGTTTACTCCAGTTTAAAAATTATTCCCCACTTGACAAGCTTGGGTACAGCTGTGAAACTGAAAAAGCCTTTCACAACCCTAATCATGGCATCTCCAAAATCACAGTGGAATTGGGACCAAAACCATAAGCACATCCCAGAATTAGCACAGTGAGGAACAATCACGGGAATAATTTTGTTTGCTTAAATCCTGTTTCTCCATAGGAGCTCACAAGCTTGATTCAATATCCTTTTCTCTCCATTCAGGGTGATTCATGTGTTTGTAAGAAACAGTAAATAAGACACAAGGAGGTTGGAAATTTGGCCTAAGCACCCTTCAGCAATGCTTGGGAGAGAAACTTCAGTTAGAAAAGATACCAGATTAAGAAGGAAAAACTTAAGTTTGCCTTTTCCTTCCTTCCCTCCCCCCCACTGCCCTTAAACTGCCATTTCCCTTGTACTTTTTCCTTTGAGAGCCATTAATCATTACAAACCATGCTTTCTCTTAAGCTGCAAACTATCCACTGCAAAATCAACTACACACTTGCTTCAGGAATTAAAAGGCAATAGAAGCCAAGAGACCACAATCTGCTCCTCTTTTTCTCTCAGTAAAGCTGCATGCTCTCAGAGATGACTGCTTGGCTGCCCACATGGACTAAACCATAGGGTATTGCATCCATCCATGGCAGGGAATCCATGCAGAAGTGTCTCCAGGTTTTGCTCATCTTCCCAAGGGCTCACAAAACGTTTCATGTGTTTTTAAGACATGGGTGATATCCCTGAGTCATTTATGTACCAATTATATCAGCACTACAAATAAACCACGCCCAACTTGCCTGACTTTCCCTTAGCAGGAAGTCCCTGCTGGATGCAGATGGAACATGGACAGCCCATGCCAGCCAGCACTCTGAAACCCACACTGAATCCCAATTCCCGCAGCTCAGAAAACTTAACACAGCTAGTTTCCAGTATTTAAGGAACAGGAACGCTCCTGGTATTCCTTCTGCCCACATTGCCAAGCTGTTGTCATCCATTGGAAAGGGGACTTTTACACCCCCCACTGCAAGAAACAACAAGAAGAGCAAAGCAGTGGGTGATACCTTACCCCTCCACTGCTAAGGATTTCCAAGAACCTGCGTGCAGACAAATGTGTTACTTGGTGACAAGCAAAAGGACACAGCAAATAAAATTTCTTCTTATTGCTATTTCTGTTTTATTCAGACATTTTATTTAGTTTTGAACAACAGATCAAAACCAACCACCAGGACAAGCTCAAGTTATCATGGAAGCACCCCTATGACTTCAAGTGCTGGTTTCACAGCTGATGCTTAACAAGAACTGATAAACAAATATGTTAGTCCAAATGTAAACAAACAAAAAAGAGCCCTTTCAGTGCTATGCAATGAACACATTTTCTGATAGAGGTGGGTAGACCTAATTTGATCTGAAATTAGATAAGCCTTTGGATCACGAAGAACAATTCTAAATGAAGACAAAATGGTATTTCATCTTACAAACGGGAGAGAACAACTTTATGCCTGGGGTAACATCTACCAGCGCTCTCAGAGCAGCAGCCAATAGAACTGACTGAGGGATCTGCATCCTTGGTGGTGGCCCAAGGAATGATGAAGAGATCACACAAAGCACAATAACTGACCCAGGGCTGGGGGAGCTGTGGCAACTACAAAATGTCCCTCAGGAAGACTCGTTTCTGCTGAACTGCCTGAACTGCAGACATGTGGCATCACTTGACAGGTGTGTTCCTTCCAGTCTCACTCACAGCAGCCTCCTCCAGCTACTGTGCCCTGGCTCTCAGAAGATGGGAGCTGCCAGTGTCATGTTTAGGTCACAATCCCTTTTGTTTTGTGGGCTTTAACAAAACTTCAAAGAAAGTAACAGTGAAAGGCCAAAAGTTTTATGTGACCTGAAAGAACAGAGCAAAGCAAAGTGAATTGATCCCTCACTGTCTCTGTTCTCTGTAATCTAAAATTATTTTAATGGCTTTCAACAAGATAACATTTCAGCAAGCTGTACAGATAGATAAATGGTATCATAAGTCTTATCACCAAAGGCCAAAGCAACCCTGGAACAACATTTTGTCAGGAAATTGTTTATGAGAATCAGGATTAAGAAATATGATTGTTTTCAGCTCCTACTTCCCCTGATTTCCAGGGCAGCAGGATCCAGCCTGCTGGACTTCATGAGTTTTGTTAGTCTGAATAAGAAATGAAAGTAACAATGGCCATTTGGAAGAGCATAAAACACAAAGAAAGTGCTGGGGTCTGCAGAGCTATTTCTATATGGCATCTGCCTCTCTTTGAAAAAGTTTGACATTAAAACAGCAGCTGAAAAATATTTCAGTTTATTGCTGTGTAAAGCCTCACATGAAGTTCTTTGAAAAGGCAACTATTAATTAGTCCTAATGAGGATACAATTTGCTTTCAGCACACTTGCTTTATTGGAAACAGCAGAAACAATTGCACTGAATAACAAAACGAGCTGCAATTAGAAGCTGATTGTCCACTGGCCCTAGAGCAACATAAGTAGGTGACCGCTAAATTATCTCCATCTCCCATATTAAATTTTGATTATAATGTGGAGCATAAAAGAAGTATGGTATGTATTCTGTCGGACTTGAACTTCTCAACTGAAAACTGACATGGAAAAAACCCTCAGAGTTACTTTTATTCATTGACAACTCTTTATTAAGAGCCAAAACACACCTAGGAACTGCAGCAGCAGATCTGAGAGGGAATCAGGAGACTTATCTCCTTTTTTGACATCCTCTGACAATATGAGAAGTCCAAAGCATTTAAAGGGTCAACTCAGTGCTGCATGTGAAGAAGATTCAGATGACACGGACAACTGTTACACTCACAAATGTGAATTCCTGAATTATTGAACATTGCCTTACCAGAAAGCAGAGAGGAATGGTTTAGATTGCTGGTGAGGGTTAGTAAACCAAAAGGTCCCACGAAATACTAGGTCTGCAACAACAGCAAACTGGCATTAAAATTTCCAGGTGTCTGGTGTCCAGGTCTATTCTCCTTTCCTTGCCATCACAGAAAGTGGCATCAAACCAGACCTGCCTGTGGGGAGCAGTGACGTAGGCTATCCACAGCAGCATCCATGGAGTAGAAAAGATGTCTATTCTTTCTCCTCTCCACACATAAAACACATGTTCTTCTAAGCTCAAATTTAAATGCTGCTGACAGTTTGCCATTTCCCTTTTCTCCTCCATCCCTCCAGTCTTTCACCCTCTCTACCCTTTTCTCTTAAATCCTGCCTGCCTGCAATCCTTTCACGCGTTCTGATGAGCGTGGGAGTGTGCACCCATCAACGTGCAAAAGCTGGGCTGGAGAAATAAAACAGATCTAAAAGCAAGACCCTCTCCAACAGCTTTGGAAGGTTAATGATGGAAGAAGAGATAGACTAACATGAGAAGGGAAGAGGACAAGGAGAGAGAAAGGGCTTCTGAAAACTCTAGAGGAAGGAAAGTAAGAGATGTAAGAGCTCTAAGAAATGTGGGGTAACAGGGTGGGACATAACTGCTGAGCTGGGACTCTTACCCACCCACCCTCTAAACCATTCCTGTTTAAAGTTATCCAATATGGTTTTTAAAAAATACTTAATCCATCAGAGATGGCTTTACAATTCCATTGTACCTTGCAGTCATTTCCCTTTCCTCACTTCAGCAGGAACAGTTCAGGCCACTCTGTTTTCACATATAGTTTTTTTTCACTATGTTTTTCATCCTAGGCTGCCTTTGACTGTGATAGAGTTTTGAAAAAAATATGTGTAAGACACAGTTAATCCCAGAATTATTATCACTCGGAATATCTCAAACATGCCTGTTTACTGTTACAGCTTAGTTTCTTTGGCCTCTTCACATCCTTTGTATCCTCTTTGATCGTGCTTGCATTTGGAAAGGCAGCAGAAGAGGCGCGAACAGAAAAAAGCCTGACAGGTGTCACTAAGACTACAATCTGATGTTATGGAGTTGTACAAAAAACCTTAATAAAAAATAAATCAAAAATAAATAACAAAAAAAATCTGATTGCAGACATTTTCCACACATGCCTTTTCTCCATGTTTCTTTTGCTCCACAGAATATAATTTTCCGTACTTCCAGTAGAAGTTAACCCATCTAACTAATACAAAAAAGGCTTTTTCAGTATCTTTTGACCTTAGGCCATGGCCATGCTGGGTTGAACACAACAGCAACTTATTTCCTTTTCCAAATGCTTTAATGCAGCAAGAACTATTACAGCGCTCATTTGCTGAACCTCAATTATATGTAGTACTTTGTGTGCTTGAGGAATACTTTAAGAACTATAAGAACTTCAAGAACTATAGTAAGTTCAACTTCTACATCCAATCAATATTAAGATTCTAAATAGCTCCTGTTGTACCAAAGTGACCTTATGCAATCTCAAAATGGAAGCAAAGAGGAAGAAACACAGAACACAATGCCAGAGAGACTGAAGGCCCAATAGCACTTTTCACTTAAATGCTTCAGTTAAGGAAATAACTAGCAAAAAAGAAACTAAGGACACAGGACATGATTCCCAGTTTTCACCAAAAAATATGAATGTTGAAAGGGCAAGCCTTGTATTCATCCTAAATTATTAAAGAAATTCTTTCCATTTAACTGCAATACATACATACAAAAAAAAAATTAAATAAGGGCTGTCTGCACTGTTTTCTACCCATTTATTCTACAAAAGCTTTTTGACTTCCCCTAGGTTCAGAAAGAAAAACTAATTAGTGTGTTTAATCTGCGAACCCTTCTTTCGGAATGGCTTTGACACTGCTTTTATACAACGTTCATGATATAACATCAGTGAAAAGTCCCACCAGTCACAAGTTTTGAAAACTCAAGACAGTCTCTAAGAAAAAGCATCAGTGCATGAAATTAAGCTACATATAAAATTGTTCCACTTCAAATATCTGACCACGACTTAATTTAATTTGTGACAATGCTGTTCCTCACAGTTGTAGTAAAATAAATACTGGCCAAAGCACAAGAGGTGTGAAAACTAAGACTACTTGGGTGTACTCCCTGTACACCCAAAATGATATCCTGCTTTCAAACACTTCCCTACACTATTTGTTTGCAGTGTAGCTACAATACCATTTTATTGTTGCAATTTGTATCATAGATACATATTTTTTTCTCCCTTCCTTCCTCTCCTCAGAAATCTGCCATCTGATAAGGAATGTGTTACATATTCATGTATTCAGTTTCAATCTGACACGAACCATGAAGAGTCAGTTGGTTACAATACTTACAAAGTCAAAAAGATCAACAGAGGACTGAATTCCTCCTGTCAGATTACACAGAGACTAAGCTGCTTCATCCTGTGAACACCAGAGCTTTTGGGGGAATGCAGAAATGCAGGGCTAGATGCTCCAGGGGACTTCGAAATGTGACAGTTCCCAGCCCTGGAGCTTCTACGCCTCTGGGCTGAGCAGGAGACAAGGTATCAGGTTGTAGCTGCAAATGAGTATGCTACTTTCAGCACATTGTAATCCTCCCTTGGCTTTGGCACTACGTAAGATGTGGCTGGGGGACACTCAGCTTCCCTGGGTGTTCACAGACTGGGTACTGAAGGCAGCTCCCACAGCTGCTGTCCTATGAACAGTGCACTGCCAGCAGCTGACAGCCCTAAACCTCGAGATTGCTTGTGGCTTCATGTGTTTGTTTCATCTGGAATTCCACTCAAAGACCACTAGAATGCCTTTCACACTACTACAACAGCCACATCAGGTGCAGAGAAAAAATAACCTCTCCCCTCTGTCATCTTTTGAACTTAAAGAATGATGACTCTCTTGCACTTCCAAACCAAGAATTTCCTTATAAACCTCCAGCATCTCCACCTGCAACAACTGGAGGTTTATCAAGGTCAAGCACAGAACAGTTTTTCTGCCTACAAATGGCAGATGCTCCAGGAGGCTGATTCTCTACAATAGCTTTTCTCATTGAAATCACAGATTTGGCAAATCTAACTATTAATCAGGCGTTGGTTCCACCAATTTTCTGCACACATACAAGAATTTTTTTGAAAGAGACAAATTTTTGCAATTTTGAAAATGCTGTATTTGATTTCTTTCTTGAAATGATTTCTCATCCATAACTTTAGGAATTTTTACTTCTTGTGACAATGTATTCAGCTTATCTTTGTTTTGCAACCTCTTCAAACAGTTGCAATTGAAAAACATGTAGTATCTCTTCACAAGCTTACATTATCTCTCCTATTTTTTCAGTCATGAGAGTTTCCCTGTATGGTTTCCCTGTGCAACTGTGATCTGTTGAAAGTGATCTCTGAAGCAAAAGAAGTCAGACATGAGGTCCAAGATGCAGACCTGTACTGAGGAATCCATTCAGTGTGGGTAGCTTGGTGTGCTGCTCACACAGCTCTGGGTGGGAGCCTCAGCCAAGAGGCCACGAGCTGCCAACCCTCTACATAGCAAGAGACCAGGGGCCCTGTGGTGCAGCCAGGGGACCTGATCCTCAGAGACATGGCAGAAGCTGAGGACCCCCAAACTTTTGTGTGATTAGACTGTGAGGGAATAAAATCCTGGGGTTTGCTTTTTTTCAAAGCAACCTTGGAGGCACCAGCTTAACCTCTTACTTTGTTGTTTACTTATTGCATCAAGATTAAACTATTTGAAGGATCTGGACTGCTATGGGATATCTGGGGTCAAGCTGGTAAGGACACCTGCTCTGACTGTGTGAATGTGGGATGTGTAGCTGCAAAGGAGCCTCCATCCCAACTAAGGTGGCACGAGTGTGATTGCCAGAGTGGCTCCTGGATGATCTGACAGGGAAGTTTCCATAACACCTGTCCCTGGAAAGCCATTCTCTCTGCATTTCAGCTCCTGTAGCAAATCTAGTACCACCTTCACTCTCCCATCTCATCTCCTGAGATTTGTTTTCTGAAACATTTACAACATCCAGTATACCACGGTCTGTCTCAGCGAGACTACACGGATGAGTGGTATATACAGCACATTTGCTGTACGTAGCAGCTGAGATGCAGATTAATTACCTAGTGCAAACTTTAAGGCTCCTGTAACTGTTTCAAGCACAAGAAAAGATCCAGCACATTCACAAGCATCCTGAGCAAATCAGCAGCACTGGGCAGTGTTCCCCTACCCTGCAGATTATAGCACAGCAGTGGTTCAGTGGCTCCTGCAACTGAAGCAGCCTCTTATCGCTGCCCTGGCTCAGGAGCGACTGCTGGAGTTCTCACACTGCCAGGTACATGTTTGGCACAAATGTTTTATGCAGTGGCTACAAACCTGTGCTTCTCAGCTACAGTATTTTACAGCAGTATATAAAATGCACAGCCTCACTGCATTAATTTTGAGAGTTTATACACATTAGTCTGACTCTGAAGATATTGAAGACAATGTTTCCATAAGGACATGCCTTAAAGCTATGGCAATATAGATGTACAGAACACACTGAAGAGTATTTCTCAAGCAGTTAAATGACATTGAATTGCATGGTAGCTGAATATTTAGGAAAGAAAAGGCTTGAATAAAACACATGGGGTATCTCTCTCTCTGGAGTGGTATCATCAACACAAAATGTCATCTATAGTTATCAATATTAATGAAAATTAGCAATGATTAATCAAGAACATCCATTCAAACTTCAGAAGTGGTTCTGCATGAATATATTATGGCCCAAAATATTTCTCTGGGGAAAAGTGGGAAACTTATGATTAAAGTACTAACTTCACATACTAAAGCAAATTTAAACAAACAAACAAAAAAGTCAATTGGATTTACATTTAGCAGTTTTTGACTGATATTCAGTCAAGAAATGTTGCCTTTTAGTAAACAGCTTTGCAAAGAGCACTGCAAATTCAATGTGTTTGTCCTTGATGGAATGACATGAGCCTCGTCTTTGCTTAGAGCTGCATGTCATTCTTTTGGCCCTTCCTTTCCCAAGCAACATGAGTCCATGTTTTGGAAATATAAGTAATAATATATATATAATAGATATAATATACATATGCTATATATTATATATATAACATATAAATAATAATATTTCCAAGTTTTGGAAATCTAACGTACTTAAATTGTCCGTTCACTGCTCTTACACAGTGTTTGGGGTGCACAAGGAAAACAAGGGATAAGGCTTTGATTTTCTCAGCAAAATTTTCACAAAACAACTGTCAAAGGAATCCCTCCAGAGTAAGTGTGGCCTCCCCCCACTAACACCCTGCAGGGAGGGGAACATGGTGACACTTTGCAGTTCCAGGACCGTGCTGTCTCTGTCCACGAAGACAGATGGCAAGGAAGACTACTCAGGCAAGCACTTACAACCAGAGTCACTCAAGCTCCACCTAAACCTAGGGAAATAACGTGAAAGTAATTTGGAAATAGGGAAAAACTGGAGGAAGATTCCAAAACCATGGGAACAGTCGATGGACTGAACCTGTCTTCCCCCCATAGGGTTGCCTATTGGGTAAGAAACTTATTCTATGTGCACTGACTGCTGCTTCCAGGACTAGAGCTTGTGCTTGACTGAATAATATATTGGTAGATCGTTTTGTGTTACAGGTCATACCTGTGCTTGCTTTATAGTATTATTAGACTGCTTTTAATAAGTTTTTGCAATTACACACTGTCACCGATGACCTATGAACCTTATTAACCTGTCACAATTTGAATTAATAAAGAGTGTTAATCCATAAACTGTTAGAGTGAGTCCTTTATAAGGTGCTGACACTTTGCCAGTGGTGGAATAACACACTGGAAGGCCCACTGTTGGCTCAGCCTGATGAAAAGGGCAATCAAATTACCCCTGATCCTGCAAATCCGTTCAATGAAGAGTTCCCTTACAGGATGCCTGACAGACTGGGTCAGGCATAAATAGTTTCATTTTCCCTGGGGCACTAACAGACAACTAAATCACTGAGGGTCAAGGACATCTCCCCTCTCTAAGGGTCAGGCAACTCCCCTCCCTTTCACATGACAACTGGATCCAATAATGCTGGGAGAAAAAAACCACACCCACACTCGACCTTACCTCAATATCAGCCCTTCTTCAGGTGCCTCACAGAGAACCAGCATGGGGTGTTTGCTTCCTGACTATGCAACCTGGAGCAGTAGGGGTGGAAATGAAAGGTCCATGCCTAAGAAGGCTGTGCAGAGAGGTTTACTGGAGTACTCTTTACTCTGTATCAGCCTCTGCAATGGCAGTGAGGGAAATAAGGGGGGGACAGGGTTTCAGTAGAAGCTGTGCTGATCCCTCAAGGACTCTGGGGTCACTAAAGTCCACAGAACTGCATTTCTTCCACTAGCTGGTACCATGTATGCTTGCATTTTTTGCTACAAACAAATATTGTTATATAGAACAATACAAATCTAATTAATAAAAACAGGCTAGAAAGCTTAAAATGAAATTAAATACATTGAAGTCATAGCCTTTTGATGTTTCTGCTCAGAGGCATTAATCTGCTTGCTTTGTACACAGGTATACTCTTGCATGAAAAGGCACATGATTTGAGTACATTTTAAAAGAAATAAAATGCAATGAGGTGCAAAACAAAGACAGTCTTTATATATTTTTGATATGAGCAGATGAAGAAATGTAAGTAAGCAATGATAACATCTGCAAACAATATCTTAAGTGCTGACTTAAACCAAGAGCTGAGCAATAGGTTTGGCTTATTTTCGTAACACTGAAAAACCACTGCCCCTTTCCAACAGCATTTGAAATTTACTGTTTTAAGGAAATTCGCTACTCAAAGTTTCTGAAGAGCACATGGAAGTTTTTTACTGCCTTCACTGTCTGGTGAGGAGATAGTCCCATCTCAGTGGGTAAATACCTCGCCATAAAGCAAACCCACAGAAGTCATTTACAACAGCCTCCAGATTTACACCTGAGAACTCCACACCTGCAGTTATATCTGCTGTTCAACCAGCCACTTAACATCAAATAAGAAGTCACTTTAAAGCATTGTAAAATTTCAACAGGAGCTTTGAGTTTGGGCAAATGCATCACAATCTGAGACAAATTAATTCTTCTTGGTTATTTGCACCTTCCTGCATCCAAGCAGCAACGCTTACTCATTTTTTAAAGTTTCCATTCTGTTCACATGAGCTTGACTTTCAGTTGTCATGTGCAGTACAATGCCATCATATCAAGATTTTATCTAAAGTGCTTGAAAAGAAAAGTGTTTCAGCTGAATGCTGTACAAATATTAAGTCAGCTATAAATACACTTTCATTCACCCCTCCAATTTTTATTCAAAGTATCTTTTTATTCATTCAACCATCAATTACTCTGTCTCTACTTAAATATGCACTAAGTGTTTTAAAGTATCTGAATACAAAAAAATTTAAACTAATTTAGCCTACTCCACACTGCCATACTGATGCAATTATTAAAACTTCAATACTTCATTTTCAGAGGATGGAAATACTGTTTCAAAAGACGCTGAAACAGACAACAGTACACACTGACAAGATTAAAATTAAGTTATAATCGAGTAAATATTTATGAGCCTTGCTGCTATTCAATTATGTACATCAGTGCTTCAGATCAACATACGGTCATGAAGTATTATGGGTAGCTTAAAAAACCATCTCTTCACAGATTATAGGGATAACTTTTCTTCTTGAAATAGGATCATTCATGTTCAGCTCTGAAACTGAGAGGAAACTGATGGAGGCCACGCCCTGCAGCAAAGTTCTGCTCTGCAAGAGCCTGGGTCAGCACATGCACAAAACCACAGACCACCCCTCTTCTCCTCTGTGCAAAGGGACTCCTTCCTTTCCTGCTTGAATTCTCTTATCCCTACTGACATTTGATAGTTATGCTTCCTTTCCAACAACTCATCTGCTGACTTGTTTTTCCATTTGCTTTAAAATTACACTGGAAGAGAACTAGGCATGTTTTCACAGATATACTTAGAAACTATTCTTAGAAACATATGCTTCACTGCAAAAAGAACTTCTTCTGATCTTCAATAAACTATTCTTAGAAATAACGTGCCAATGTAATCAGTCTAATTTTAGAAATGCTGGCTAGTAGGGTATTTTCTTCAGAAATCTTTATCAAGAATGCAGATGGCTGAAATAACAGCAATTAAGAATGTGTCTGCCAAATTGTACACAGAGTTCAACCTTAAAAGCAAGAAACCCCAAAATACTACTTTAAACAACTTGAAGAAAGCATTGCATGCACAATTCAGAGGCTCCCCTGCCTTCAAATTTCAAAAGCTAGACATTTCAGAAGCTCAGGAGGTTGGTGAGCCATGTTTTGACTGCAGGAAGCTGCACAGGTTTCTCCCCTTTGTGACGAGGTTTGAAATACTTCCCCTGTCAGAAAGTCTGCACCAAGAATTGAGAGGGCAACAGTTTCTGCATTTCATTTGTCCTGAAACTGCCTGGTGTTTTCACACTATAATTTGTTTCTCAGTTATACCTGTGCTGAAGGAAAATCATCACATAAAAGTCAAAATTGTGGGGTATAAAGACATAACAACTTCTAATAAGTGTTACATGGAGCAGCCTGCTTGGGGATGTTTGGCCTCAAAATAATGTGAGAAACGTGGGGGAGACAAGCAGTGTAAAAATTAAAAAAAGAGGACAAAACAGAATAAACTAATGTAAAAACCACTGAGGGCAGCAAGATATTTACATATGTAAACCTGAGTTTGTGTCATTGGTGTCTGTTAGCACTGTGCTCTTTGGGAAGGGTATGTCACAGGAAAACACAATCACCAGTAAAGCAAGGCAATTTTGCTGGTGGAAGGAAAGGAAGAAAAAGAGCCATAAGTTGGGGGAAGAAAATGCAAAAAAAAATCAAAGCAAATAGAAATGATGCCAAGACATGTTTCAACACCTACCTTACAGAAAATAGGGCTGCAATAACAGAAAAGTGTTCCAATTAATCAGGCAATGCTCATAAGTAGGGTTTTGACCTTAACTAATAGGCAAATTAACTCCCATGAAAAAATAGTAATAATAAAAATATATACACATAATTTTTAAAAACCATTAATTTCATTATTACACATTCATGGGGATTAAAAATACAAGAAGTTATAATACAGATTAGGGGGGAAATACTCTGCAAATTCCATTTTGCATCTGAGGATCAAATAGTCTTTATAAATTTATAATTTTTTTAAAAAAATTGTTTATAATTTTTTAAAAAATTGTTTATAATTTTTTATAAAATTTTTATAAATTGATTGACTTAAATGTCATAATCTTTCATTTCCTTAATGCTTGAAGTGAGCAGTGGCAAAGAAGAAAAAAAAAATTGAACAGATGCTTCTCTACTGGATTTCAGAGAAACAGAGTTTTAGAACTTGACTGCTTTCCACTGAGGCTAATAACTTGCACACAACAAGTGAGTTAGAGACAGGATCATTAAAAAACCTCTCCTAACTCTGGGGAGCTGTTTTTACAGAACCTGCTCCATTCTAATGGTTTGTAAGAGCCATCATTTCTGCCTTGAGGACAAGAAGAGTAGTTTTTGCTCACCTGAGTTGCTTGAACAGCCCTTTCTGTACTGATGCTCACGGTCAGTAAGGCAGGAGGATTAACTCTCTGAGTACCACCAACATCTCCTCTTTCTGAACTGGGCAGAGGCCACCAAGGCAGGTGATGAGTTTTACCAGACTGCAGCTGCAAAAGCACACAGGACCCCACTGCTGCCTGACAAGCTCAAGGCTCTTCAGCATCTTCCCCTTTCTTGCTCCAGGTACCTCCCTGTGCCTGCACAGGCTCGCACGTAGCATGCTGTGGCCCAGGAGCAGGGGCTGCAGAGGCATCTTCCCAGGGTCCAAATCATTAAACATTCTTCAAGCATCCCAAGAGCTTGGGAAAGAATCTAGTACTGTTTTACACATGTTTCTGGGGAATTCTCCCTGCCACCACAACCTCACAGCACAAAACGTAACAGCCGCTGACCGATCCTGTTCAGTGCAAAACACACAAGGAGATATTTAGAACCACATAATATCTTACATAGATACAGCCCAACCCATCCATCAACTTGTATGGTGTTTTCTGCAGTACATTTTCGAAGTTTAAAGCATAATTGAAAAAAGAATGAGAACACTGTGGCCTGATCTTCTCTACTGCTGTCCACCTCAGGAAGTGCCTGGAATCCTTTAGCACTCATAAATCAACTCTTTCATCAAAGGACCAGCATTGTTAATTCCAGACATCAGGCAATCATTGTCATCTAAGTTATATGAGTCAGTCAGAAGATCCCATAACTAAATCAAGCGACCACAAGTAATTTACAACCCCTGGGGCATTTAGCTGTGGGGTTTTTTAGCAGTTCATCTTTGGCCCAGGTACTAATGGGGAAGGATTATTTCTAGGTATTCTTTTTCATAGTTGCATCCATTCTTGAGGGACAGAATGTGTCTGCATGAGATACATATGCTCACCCAAAGTCCTGGCTGTGCTCACAGAAAGGTATCATGCTTCCAAAAATAAAAAAGGCGCCTGTGCCACTCTAGGTACAAAATACCAGACATAAGCAGATACCCTAATCTTTCTGTACTGGCTGCCAATCCATGTGTATTTTCCTCATCCTACCTTAGAACTTAGGATTTCCATTCTTAGCCATTGATAAAAATATACAGGATAAAAATACTCAGTGAACTTGGTATTTTTATTCCCTGTTCCATCACGATGGAAGTCATCAGTTTGGCTCAGTAAAAATTGTTCTGTAAGTCAAGAACATGCTTACAAACCAGGACAAATTCAAAACTGAGGTTAAAATTTTCTCAGGGAAAAGTTAAGTCAGTAAAAGGGGGAAGGGGGAGGAAGTCTCTGGTGTTTATATTTCTTGTAATTGGTATGTCAGGGGTAAAAACAATAACAAAAAAAAAAACAAAAACTTTTCAGAGTATTCCCAAAAGTCTGTCCTAAATAGGTTTTGGAAATGTTTCTCCTTATACACCTTTACTATTAAAATAGTAATAAAAAAAAAGGCTTTCAAGCAAACAGTCTAAGTCTCAACATTAGTTTGCATTTGCTATTACCAGCCATCTGATCTGTACAACGGGTCAGTTCCACTTAACTATGGACAAAGTGTGATCTCCTGCTTACCCACCCCTTATCTTATCTTCAAAACTGGGATTCCTTTTCCAGCTAATGGTACCTGCCCCTGGCTAGGCTGATTCTGATGTTCCACAGACTATATTTGTAATAGAAAACTTTCCACCCAAGGCACAGGGCAGGCAGTTTGCCTTGCAACTGAAATGATAAAAGACAGAAGGAAAACTTAACAGGTTACATGTAATTGAGGCAAGTCCTGAATCCACACTGTTGGTCCCAGAAAGTTTATCTCTACAGCACAGCAAAGAAGAATCAGGGATATGTGCTAAGCTGCTGAGGCAGATGGAATGATGGATTGCAAAGACATTTTAAATTATTTCATGTTCCTGCCTACCTCTTCAAAGTATACAGGTAATAAAAAAAGCCAAAAAAAAAAATTCAAAAAATCCAAACATTTCCAGAAGCTTTCAGACACTTGGAGATAAGCAAAACTCAGCATGAGGTGTGATCTGAACAGGTACTTACAGAGCTATCAGCTTTCAACAACGTCTTATGACAGGTTTTCGTTGCTGTTACTAATCTTACACAGGTATCTTCCCCACAGAGTCGTGATTACTGAGCTCCACAACTGTCACAGGCATAAAGAAAGGAAGCTGAATATTGCTCCTCATTTTTTTTTCTGATCTTTCTTATCATCCTCTATTTCCCTCTTCAAGTAAACACTTTGCATCATTTCTCTTCTTTCCTATTTTTCTCTTGCCTTTGTTCTTTCTGTTTCTCAGCAGAAGAAACAGTGGCCTTAAAGATATAACAGAAAAACGTTGCATCTCTCCTACTCTGGTTCTCATATCGCTTCAAGTTAGGTCCAGCATTGCACATATTCAAACTTAAAAAAAGGCTCAAAAACTGACTACCAGTAGAAGAAAGTAAGAAGTAGCTTTGTCCAGTTTCAAGTCTGTTGACAGAGGGAAGATGTGGATGTACCTGTACCTGCTACTCAGGTTAGGCTACAGGTTAACTGCCTTTGACTTGGAGTACATTTGCTATTAAAGCAAGGTGTGGTAGCACACTTACTTGCAAACTTTTACTGAGGCCTGTTGGCAAGCTCAGCAGGCCTGTCTCGGTCCTCCCTTGGAGGCATCACCTCTGCCAGAACTAAACCACATGTATTAGATTTGTTACATTTAAGAATGCCGTCCCCACACTGGTAACTTTTACCTATAAAAGTATTCAGGAAGTTGCTTCCAAAAATTCTCTGGATCTTAGCAGTCTGTACCCAACCCAAAAACTCATGCTTTCTCTTACAGTCCCATTTCTGAATCCTGATAGGAAGGTATTTAAAAGAGAAGACACCAAAGAACTCATTGTTTTCCATCTAAATGACTTGCAAAAGAAGTGTCACAAGGTTTGGTCTATTTTCAAGTTGGCTGCTGTTGTTAACAAAGTGTCAATTTTTCCACCCTTCAACTGCTGAGGACACACATTGCCTCAGCACCCCTGCTATAAGTAAAACATAAGGAAACTGGAAGGGGCAAGGATAAATCTTTGTGGTAACATAATGCAGGCAAATGAGACAATATGTTAGAGCAGCTGGATATTGTGGCATCAAAAATTTTGAATTTTGGCATGTGCACGGTTCTAGCCCTTGTGCTATCTCTGCTCCCTAGGGCTTATCCAATGAGGACAGCCAGAGTCCAGAATTTAAGGAGTTTGGATGCATTTGCTTTTTGGCCTGTGAAAGAAGTCAGCAGGGCACCAGCTGAGAAATCCATGCCATTTTCTATTTGGGCATCAAAGAGCTTTTACCAGCTGAGTAACAGGCTGGCATGTCCTAGATCACAAAAACATGATATGAATAGAAGTTGTAACTGTCCTTTTATCTTACTTTCCCTTATATTCATTTGTGAATCATTTTGATATCTTGAACCTGGCTTTGAAATCCTACATGAAGTTCACAAACCCTACAAAAATCCTGACCAATTCTCTTGTCTGTTCCCCCAGATAGACACCTACCAGGTGTCCACAGATCTTTGAAGACATTTTAGCTAGCATGTCCTTAGATATTTAAAAAATATTTTAACAAAGAAACCATGAAGATGTTCTCATATGCAACTGTTATCTTGACATAATCACCTTTTCAGGAACCTGATCTTGTTAATTCACGTGCAAGATGTAAAACACTCAATATAAAGGGCAGCTTGAACACACTGTTTAGCACATGGCAAAGCTGCCAGATCATATATAAGGAAACTTGTAAGACTTCCTGCCCCTACCATGCCAGTGCCAGCCCTCTGGAAGCCTTTTGGAGAGCATGTGCATAAAAAGCACAGAGGGAAGGAGAGGGAAGAGAAATAAATATGTGACTAGCTATTGTTTCTATGAGTCTGATTAGCCTCAGTTTACACAGTTACATTTGATGAATATTTTCAGTTTGAGTAACTTGCTATCCCCCACAAAAAAATAAATGGCAGGCTTTGTTTTATTTGTCAAGATGAAAGTGTTAACCCATTCTTCTCTGGAACAGGATTATTTATCAGTAATGAGGGCCAAAATCCAGTCATATATACGAAACTGCACCTGCTACACCACAGACACTTGTTTTATCCCCTCCTGCATCGCTATTCAACACTCCTTTAGCTTCTGTGCCAGACAAAGAGATGACCACACACATACATAGTTGAACAAAAGATACTACAGGCATCAGTCCAGTAGAGGACAGGTTTGTGGCTTTGTTCTCTACATTTGTTCTTCTGTTCAGCAAACCTGCAAGAAATTCTACAAAAACAGATTCTCCTATTTGTCAAAATTTTGTTTTAGTTGCTGACAACAGGTTTTAAATATCACCTCAAGATCTACACAGGCTGTCAGCATAGATCCTCTGGCCATTGGAGTCATCTTGAAGAGCTGAAAGAGTACAACATTTTGGGTTTCATCTAATATTCTCCACTCACCTTTATATGTGAACGTCTGAAAAGAAAAAAATTCAACTACTGTTACAGACTCCAACATCCACCCCCCGGAAAATGGATCAAGACTGTTGTGTTGAAGCCCAGCTCAAAGCCTACTGCGGCAGAGTACCTGTATCTCACATCCCCACCAACAGCTGCAGTTTTTCATAACTGATCACACCTATTCAAAGTTCAGGAGGCAGTTTTCACCTTTCCCTGAGCCTGAAAAAAAAAGAGCTTATTCACCTAGAAATTGAATGAGAAAAAGCAACAGACTGAAAGAACCTGAGGGGGAATAAGATAATTTTGGTAAGAACAAAGAAATCCATGGGGAGTGCAGAACTGCTGAGCAAGTACCCAGAGAGACAAGAAAGATCACCACTGTTTATGCCCTAAAGTAGCGAGCCATAGCACTTCATCAAGAGGCTCCTAACCTGCAAAATGTCTCCGAATTTTCTACTGAAGTGCAGAGCATTAACAAAGTTCACTAATGAAGTGCTGGGGTTTATAAAGTTGTTTTGGATGGAAACTGCATTGAAACCAGTAAAAACCAAGCATAAAACTCTGACCTGAAACTAGTTTTCATATATTTTTGCTTACTACTCTCTGTTTACTGCACCTCAAGAAACAAAAAGTGTAAGAATAAGAAAAGTAATTTTGATGTTCAACTCCCTTTCCCTGCAAGCACAGCAAATTACACCCTCCAGGGATTCAGTTCTCCAAGTACTCATTTTAAAGTGCAATGGAAGCATTTCACTCTACAGGGGACTCTGCTCAACTAGTCTTCCCTCTGAAGGGGGGAATCCCTCCCCACATTACAAGAAACTGAGTCTGTAAAAAAGGCTACATACGAGACAGTGAAAATTACCTATTTCACTGCAGAAACAAACTCCCAGATGACCACTGAGACCAGCAGCAACACTACCAGAGCCAGCCCTCCCTCCTATCTTGGATAAGCATGTGCCTTCATTGCTTTGCAATGCTTATGTCTCGCCACATGACCATGTGATACTTGTATGTTATATCTCATACTTAATTGTATCAGAGTCACTGCAATAAGTTCACAAATTCAGGAAATGCCTTGTATTTTCTTCCTGCTATAATTAACCTGAACATGAGACTGATTTCCTAGCAGCTTTGATTTACCTGAAATCAGATACTATTCAGCCTTTGCATAGAACTCCCACCAGCATCAAGTGTAACATGATATGTATTACGTGCCTGAGGCACAAACAAAATCAGACAACACCAATTTCTGACTGTTCTGAAAATTTGTTATTCAGGTTTGCTTGCTCGTGTCAATCCAGCCCAGCATGTAACAGGGAGATAGCACAAGTCACTGTGGCAGATGAAAGGAATAAGGTGGATGAGGCTGTGGTCTCAGAGCAGCCCCTGTACATCTGACTACAAACTGGACAGAGCACAGGGCAGAAAGTCCCCAAACCCTTGCCATGCAAAAGCAGCTATTGCCTTGTGCCCATCTAATAAAGCAAGAATAAACAGTAACGACCACTCTTTGCAAAAATCCACAATTGTGGTGTGAGTTGGTTTCGTTTTGTGGTTTTCTATGGGTTTTCTTATTATTTGGGATCCTTTTGTGGTGGTGGTTACATTTTTTTTTTCCTATTTAGGGCTTCTCTAGACAGAATAATATTGTTAAGAACTGATTACACATACAAAACCCAAACTGAGAAAGAATAAACACTTTCTCTATGACTGAAAGTCCTTTTCTCTGCACTCAGTTCGTGTGGACCCAC
>JAWWES010000030.1:0-46689 GCA_035583135.1 Lophotriccus pileatus | reverse complement strand
ACCCAAACTGAGAAAGAATAAACACTTTCTCTATGACTGAAAGTCCTTTTCTCTGCACTCAGTTCGTGTGGACCCACAGGGGGTTGGGTGCAGCAAAAACAGTTAAGCAGTTTCAAGATAAGCAGTAAGAGAGTTCTCAGAAACGTCAGAGAAAAATAGCAGCATTATGTTTTAATACAGTTATGACGTCTCAGAGAATGTATCTGTGTGAAAAGTGGACACTCTCAGCCCTCATGAAACCGGGGAGTTCACAGCAAATCCAGCAAACAGTTTAATTCAGTTACTCAGAAGGAAGCAGCCAGTGTTAAAGCTTGCCTGTGCCTGATGTAGGTGCCAACATTTAGCACATCCTCATCCTCCTGACTCACACCATTTTCAGTATTTGACGGTTCCTTGTTCAAGAGCCACGGCTTCTCTTTATGAAGGCCATTAAAAGTGAAAATGTATTACACTGTGAATATGTTTCAATCAGGAAAACAGAGTTAGTAACTTTGCAGAGCTCTCTGAAGATCCAAACAACTGTGCTCATTTCATGGCTCACTGATTCTTTAGAAGCATTAGAGAGTCCTGGGAATAAGATGACAATATTTATTACGTTTGCTCTATCTCATAGCCAGGGAGTTTTTCTTAGGCCCTAATGGTGAAAGCAACCCTTGTGGATGATCACCTTAGAAGATCTGAATAGGCACTTCTGAGCAACTAAAAGATACTGCTTTTTTACTTTTTTTTTTCCCTTTTCCCCCTTTTAAATCCTGAAATGCCCTTTACATTAGAGTCCAAAAGGAGTTCAGAGTTTGCAAATTCATGTCACTTCTGCTTGACTACAGATATTATTTATCTAATCAGACTTGGACTTCCAGCAAGATCCCCCTGTTACACAGAGCAGCCCAAAGTGCAACAGGTCACCTGCAAACACTGAGTGAGTTTTGTTCGTGTGACATCACAAGAGCAAACTGTTCAGTAGCACGTGGAGTCAAACCAGACTTCCTTTGAGTCTCCTTGAAGCTTCAGAAATCCAGCAGAGTCGGTTGGATTCCTTGGAAGGGTTAAGCACCCTCTGAATGAACAGCCCCCTGCAATGACCACCGGTGAGGAGCAGAAGGGCCTGGAATCAAGGATTCTGCAACACAGATGATGCCCAAAGGACAATGCCAAGAACTCAGTGCAGAGCAGTACAGCAAGACAACACCAGAAAGCCTTGTTCTCTGCCACTGCTGTTTACATTTCCTCATATTTTTATTTACAAAACAAAGCTCTTATCCTTGTATCCTCATGTTTACACATTGTCTCTTTCAGAGCCACAGGCCTTCTCTCACGATTCTCTTCCACTAGAAAATTCCACTTCCACTTCCATTCTTGCACTCTACAGAGGATTTAACTCCCCAGAATTGTTTATCTTAATTCTGTTTATGTTGCCCAATAGCTCCTTGCAGTTCTGGAGGCTGATAACTTTAAGTGCAGCTACTTCACTAACTTACAGACATAGCAATATCTTCCAAGTTGAAGCATTGTTCATTTTTCAAAGAATTACAGGAAATTTTTCCCTCAAATTAAATTTATTTTGGTCTTAGCCAAAGGGTTTAATACTTTGGAATAAAATAAGTGGCAAAAAAAGACAATGAAAATAAACTTTTATATTTGAAGTTCAGAAATGCCTGTTCTGACATTATGTCTTCTCTTTTTCTTCTCCCAGTTAAAGTTGGGGATGAAACATTAAAACAGCACCTCAAGCAAAATTTGTGAAGTCCCCTGAAAAATTTTTTGGCTTGGCTAGAACTAGTATTTGCAAAAGGATCATAGACCACCAGGGCCTTTAGCTCCAGGTGACCCTAACTGGCCTCCATTTGTGCTGCCACCAAGACTCACAGAACACCCAGGGATTCAGCCTTCCCAGCAGAGGGATCCCACACTCCCTCTCTGGGTTAGTCTAAGGCAAGGAGGAACTGAGCAGCACCAGTTCTGTAGCTTATCAGAAAACAGTGGTGTCCCTGTGAGAGCCATGGGGATTTCAAGCACCAGATGGTTTGCTTACTCCTCCCACCCCTCAAGTTTCAAAAAAAAAGAAAATATTCCATATGAATTTGAGAAGAACAAGGCTATTTTAGACTGTGGCTTACAGAATTCCAGTTTATAATACAGCAAACATCTGGCTTGCCCCTGAGCTCCAATGCATACCTGTCAATTGGCACAGGTCAGTGGCACACTGAACTAGCCCGAGGTTAGAGGTGGATATCAAACACAGGACATCCCTTTAGCACACCCACATTATCTTACTGGGTTAGTTCTCCAAGACCACCTAGACCTGTACACCTGCAGTGGGTGTGAGAGGAAACAAAACAAGCAAAAATGTTGTGTAGCACCAGAGCTGGAGCACAGCTTCTGTCTCTTCAAACAAACCCCCAGCACACCTCACACTGAGCCCCAGCACTCTACCACCACCTCCTTCCACCGAGGAAACCTTGAAAAATTGTCTCCTTAGTGTGGGAGTTAGAAACTGATCTATGAGTATGAGCCACTGGGGTTAAGGAGAACAGGCAGAGGAGACAGTTAATTTGAAGATTCATGAGCTTCATTCAGCAGGGCTTGCCTTGTTTTATACCTTAACTCCTGAATCACACTGCCCAAAACTCACTTTTAATAAATTCCTCATTAAAATCATGACTTTTGCTTGAGCCAGCAGAGCATGCATCTTTGAAATCAAGATTGGATATTTCAAAGTATCAAAAAATTATAGAATACTTCATGCAACCAGATGTTCTTTTATCTGGAAATAACTATTTTTTTCCAACCTTCAAATTCTTTATTCTTTAAATTTAACTACATCACATCTCAAGTATTAAAAAATTACTATGATCATAAATCTTTCCAATCTAGATAATAATAGCAGGCTTCCTCTTACTTAACTGTAAATGTCTATCTGAATCCAAGTCAGCTTTGATATTATTGCATCAGTAATAATAGAAAAGGTCCTATTGAAGGAGATTGATAGGTTATCTTCAGACAGCATGAGCACTCTGAGCATGTCAACTGCAAATCTTTTACCAAATTCAGGGTTAGAAGAGTAGCTTGAGCCAAGAGCTAATTATCAGATACCTAAAGGAGGGCTGGGGGAGAATGCCCTACCCTTGTTTATAAGTGCTCTCTTAGTGATTCTACTGGACTAACTCATTTAAATTCCTTTAATCTCTCAATAAGAGTTTTCCTCTCAAAAAAAAAAAAGAGAGATTTACAAAATGATTTTATTTTAGCTCTTCTCTGAGGCTCTGTTACAGGAGTTATCCATTTATACATCCTGGAAGCTGGCTTTCCTTTTTGGTTAGAGGAACATGTTGGACACTTACACTTATGGCATGATGGATGCTTTGTTCTTCTCTATAGGGGGGTACAGTCAAAATTTTAGCACCTGTTGCATTCAAACTCACTGAAACTAATGGCAACAAACCATTCACACACAGCTGGTAACAGCTCAGGTATTAAGAATTAAGAATCAGTACCACTGGTCATTGACACATTCAATTCCTTAAATCTCACACAAAAGATGTCTCGGATTTCTAAACTAGAAAAAGTTCTACAAAAGGAGTAGGGCCATAGCTTAACACAAATCCCCCAGGGTATGTGGTAAAGGGACTCTATGAGAAAAGTCAGTCTCAATATTGTGGCTTCCTGGTTTTCCGCAATGAATCTCCAAAAGGACAGTGCTCTTTCATACCTTACCATTTATGGTTACAACAGGCTTTGTAATAGGGGAACTAAGTTAGGAGTTCAGCCACAGCAAAGCAAACCCAGAGAAGTGCGGCAAAGGAAGAAAAATACAAATCCCTTTCAGCTCTGAGCTCTACTGTCTCAAGTCTGTCATGTAACAGAAGATTGTTTTCTTTTATCGTCAGAGAAAGCAGCATTTCATCAAAAACTGTGAGTATATTTCTAAGCAACTGTTTCTCCCTGGGAGCATGCAAGAGCTTTGGGTTCTGAAAAGCACGGTGTTTTGGGAAGCAACAGGCTTTCCAAATCTGCAGCACTATGGAGGACAGCACAGAGATAACTTCCCTGTAGCATATGGGCTGAGTTGTCCTCTCTTTTGTAACTCAACGAAATCTGATTGTTCTTCATAACTGTTAGCAAAGGTAACAGTAATATTTTCACAAATTAAGAGTGTAGACCTCATATAAGATCATGGCTTTTATTCATTTTAATGGTAAATACACCTTTACTTCAGGAGTTTCACAGCTTTGGGTGCTGAGCATTGCTTTAGAGGTTGTGCACAGCTACCCCTAAGGCACTTAAATTCTTCCAGACTTCCCTAAAACCTACTCCTAAACTGATTTCTTCTGTGTAACCCTGTACAGCAGAGAACCAAAAACAAACACTTCAGAAAGATTTCAATGCTGCTGAACTAAGTAACTTCTATTTTTTTCCCATTTTTAATTTTTTTTAAGAATGACCATGTTTAAAAGCTGAAAGAATTAGTCGTAAATAACTGCGTATGTTTTTAAAGAGAAGAAAAAGCTAATTTAATTAATTCACTCTTGCGGCACAGCAGGTAAACAGTACAGCAACAAAGCAAAATGGTACAGCATATTTCATAAAATAAACATAGTTGTGTCATGCTAAGCAGTCAAAACATTGCTGTTTCAGGTTTCCAAACAACTACACGAGAATCTTCTTTTCTGTGCACTTTTCCATCGAGGTTCAGCACCACCTTACTCTGTAACATACAGTGTTTGTGGTCCCACACGCACAGAAAACTTATCAAGTAATGGTTTCTTATCAATTTACAATGAACAAAACCAGTGTCCTTTGGCCTCAGCACCCCTGGTGCCAGTGAGAAATGCCTATAACTGCTGGAGGAGGAAACTGAGGGCAGGGAGAGGGAAAGAAAGTGATAATATAAATGCAGTTTTGACTTCAGCCTCGCTGAAATGGTGGGGCTGCTGATGAGAAATGGATGAGTGTAGGACTGGAACAGAAAGGAAGAATCTAAGCAATGCTGAAATACTCATGAAAACACAGTTAGGCAAGTTTGAGTGATCAAACTAACTCTACTCAGAGACAGTAAGATATGTAAACATAAGCTCCGTTCCAGTAACTTAATCCACACAGAGCTCATACTTAGAAACCTAAATATTTTGCCTGCCAGTTCCCACACAATGCACTTGCCCAATAAACTGTCACAAAAACTATGCTCCTCTTAAAAACCCAGCAAAGCTGGCAGGTTTTAAGTTGTCCATATAAGGTGTTTTGAGAATAAAACAAGGTGACTATTAAGCTGGCACTTGACAGGAGAAAACAAGAGGCTATTTTGGATGTAGAGGCTGTAGAGGCCTGTTTAAAAAGTCCTCATCACATTAGAGATGTGGATGACTTGCATCACTCTTCTTGGTATGATGCTGTATTAAAACTTGATGCAATACGTAAATACTCACTGGAAATTCATCATGCAGTGTGAGATAAGCCAGCTTAAAAAAAAAGAAAACACAGCTCACAATGTTTTTTCCCAATTTCAATTCAAGACAGGGATTTAGCAGCCTTTCTCCTGCAAGCAAGATGAATTCATCAGTGCTGCTCTTTATCCAAGTTAAGAGCAGCCTATAATAGCTCAAGAGAGAGGTCCCATCCAAACTCATGGAGGTCACACCCCTGGAAAGTCCTCAAAAGATGGGGGAGGAGGAAGAGGCACTTCCCTCCAAGTATCAAACATGTCTCTAATCAAAACAGGGGACTATTCCAAACCTGACCAGATGGCATCCCTGGTATTATCACCAGCAGCTGTCAATGCAGTGATTATAATTGAAATTGCACAGCTAATGTACTGTATAATTTAAGTAGATTGAAGAAGATTAGGCAGAGGGAACATTATGAAAACATTTGCAGTTTATACATTCCTAATAAATATGTAGACACCCCACAAAATCTTCAGTACAAAAATACATTTAAGTTTTTTACTGAAGGCCCACCTTGTACACTTCAGCATCTCCCAGTTCAAATTTGCTCAGACTTCCCAGGCCAATCAAGTCTTCTACAGTGCTTCATTTTCAAAGACTTAATGATTTTGTCAGAGGAAACACCAAATCAGCTCTTTCAACACTCGTTCTAATATTCACAGACAGAGCCAGGAGCCAGAGAAAATTTTTAAATCTGAAAGAATTAACCTTTTAGACAATGAGGAAATTCCAGATTAATACATTTTTCCACATGAGTGCAGCATTGCTTTGTCTTGAGAGCCAGAAAATGAAGGATTTCCAGCAGAAGAACAGAGGAATATTTGTGTAAGGAATTTAAAAATGCCCATGGGTTTCCTTTGCTCTTTGGTGTTTCCTCTTAAATTTTTCTTTGTTACAAATTTTCTTCTGATCTTCTACATTTCAAAGCACAAAAAAAATGTACCAGGAAAAGTGTATTTCTGTTTAGGGTCCACATTTACAGCTAAGCTGATTCAGCAATAATACAATGTACTTAAGTGTCCCTAATTTACACAGTCTGAAGACCCAGCTGGTTAGTTTATATATCTATAGAAGCACTTAATAAGATATTTTTAATGAACCTTTCTTGTTAACATTTCCTGCATAATTTAAATGTCCTTATTCACTTTGGGGCAGAGCAAATATCTGAACTGGGGGAACAGAGGCAAACAGGATCCCTCAGCAGCCCATGCAGAGAGCCAGGGTCAGGCAGTCTGGCTTGTGTCAGGACAGGGAACAGCACTGCACTTAATGCTGGGAAAACCCTTGACCACTTGAGAAAATTTTCCAATTCACACATACAAGTTCCTTTTGTGCCTTAAAGAGGTAGACTTGCAGTTTTAGATTATTAGAAGAATGAGCTTAGTGGTACTTCTTGCTGCATGTGTGGCTGACATTCAAGCAGACTGTTGGAGAAATGACATGTCTTATTAATTCTTTGGTTAATAGTCCCACAGTTCTTGTTTTCCATGTAACAAGGGGCTTGGTTACCTTGTTGTTTCTCAGTGTAACCGGGTCAGTTCTGGAATGCTCATCTAAAACTCAGTACATTTAACAGCACTAGGCCACCAGAAGGTTTCCACAAGTCACGGTGGCAGCATCAGTCTTTCATCTTTTCAGTTTCTCACAGAAAAAGATGAA
Source organism: Lophotriccus pileatus (assembly GCA_035583135.1). Classification (NCBI taxonomy): domain Eukaryota; kingdom Metazoa; phylum Chordata; class Aves; order Passeriformes; family Tyrannidae; genus Lophotriccus; species Lophotriccus pileatus. The sequence goes on along the minus strand of JAWWES010000030.1, from coordinate 39,589 downwards.
TCATTGTCACTGTATGTAAGAATTTCTTGCTAACAACACACATTTTCACTCATCTATCTTTAGCTTCCCGCTGTGCTATAAGGACCTGCTACCCCATGGTTGCTCCAGGACCATTGATGTTCCCTTATTCCCCTTTCCCCTCTGACCAAGCTGCACAATAGGTAAAGTCAATTGGTCTTAATGTGCCATGTTGCACAATATTCTGAATATTTTGGAGTTCTTTGGGGTTTATAAGTGCTATTTCCAATTTTATGTGAACATGCAGGTGCAGCAGGAGCATGCCGGCACTATTTGATGCCACGTGTTCTATTTATAACACCACTGACCAAGGAAAACAAAACACAGCCTTACTTAAGGGCATTAAACTCAAATGCCAGTAAACAGGGAAGGTTCATCTTACAGCAGTTCTCAAATTGAGATGGTTCTTACAGTGCCAGTGAATTACACACAATCATCAGGAAAAAAAACCCCCTCAAAATGCTGTATGCAAAATTCACAGTGAATGTTGATGTTTGATTTAAAGTGGAATTAAATATGGAACTGCACAAAATTCCATACTCTATCAGTAACTTCTTTAGTTTCTAGGAACACCTAAGAACAGCCTTTCACTTTGATACCATGTACTAGCAACTTCAAAATATGTATTTAAAATGTGCAACTAACCCCAAGGTATGCAAAACATCCAAAGCTGTTTTACTGTCCACAGACACATACATTTTCATTGCTAATAGCACAAACATTCAGGTCTTACAGCAGTCTAAAAACAGCAGCATATCAGTATTCAAATACCTTTTTCCTTTCATCCTGAAACAATCCAAGTGAGGCACTTTTACCAGTGAAAATCAGAACTAACAGGAAAGAAAGTAACATTCAGGGTATATTTCCATTCTCTCCTTTAAGAGCTGAAACTCACAGCTTTGGGAGTTATCTCATTGTTCACCAAATTCAGCGTGGTCTCCTACCTGCAGTAAGAGCACAGCTCTGCCAGCCTGGGCCAGATGGAGACCACCTACTCAGAGATAACCTGAAGAGCCTATTTGCTAACTTTGGTTTGTACTTGTCTTACATCATATCTAAATTTCAGTCTGAACACAGGTGGATTTAGGCAAGAACAACACCATCCTGAAGGCCAGCCAGAAAGCATAAAAACTAAACACACACCCAAAATTATAATCCTGAAAATGCACTGCATGAAGTTGTGCACCATTGCCTTGCACAGGAGAACAGGACTGAAAAGTGGTTCAGCATGTATGTAACATGCTTTCCTTTTCTCCTTCTGCTCTTCTTTCCTCTCTTAACTCAAAAAAAAGCCCACACAAATCTTGACAGTCTTGTTCTTTGCCATAACAATGGTTTGTGAAGAAACAAACCCCCAAAAACCTGCAGTCACCGCTATCAGTGAAGCAGGTACTGGTGATGGGTTGAACTCACAGTGAAAGTTATGGCCCATTTATACAGTAATCCTATATATCATAATGATTTAATGGCATAGAGATTCACAGAAATCATTTTCAGGTTCTCCTTCTCAAAGCATTAGGAAGATCATTTAGAACACTCTTTGCCAGTCACTCATGAGCTCAGGTTCAGACAGCTCTGCCCAGGAGTTCCCCCAGTGTTACACCAACACCAGGTTTTGGAGCATCCCTGAATGGGCAAGGCCAAAAAGACTTTCAGAAGTCTGAACTGGAAATCTTAAATGCTAAATTTTAAATTATTTCAGTTCTTTTGAAATAAGACAAGCACATTTGAGACTACTCCCAAAGAAAAGGTGTCATGTCAAAAGGACTCCATTCTGGGAAGATTTTTCCCTTTATGCTGCCTTTACCAATACACCACATCACATGTCTCTCCAGAGAAACACCAACGTAAAATAGACTGAATTAAGGCTGAGGACAATTGGACTGTTAACAGTATTCTCTCCAAAAGTTATCAGGTTTTCCTATTCCATTTCCTTGCCTATACACACATACGCTTCTCAAAGGTCTATAGGGTAAGTTAAAAAAGTGAAAAAGGAGTCTAACAAAAACCACAGTAACTTTAATTTTTAAATTCTAGTTTTGCAAAAATCAGACTATTCCTTCACAAAATATATTGTATTTCAGAGACTTGCTACACAACCACAATAACTGTCATGTTTTCCCTCTACTTTCAGTATTTTATTTTATACCAAAGAGAGGTTGTTCAAGTTTCACAACTCTGGATCATGTTGGGAAAGAAGTTGGTGACTGCACAGAAGAGAGGAGAGACTAGAGCCCTGTGCCTGGGACTGGGAATGGTTGCATGCTCCATGATGATGTACTTTTTTATTGGGATCACCATTGTGCCTTTCTACACTAAGAGGTAATAACAGCCGTTTGTTTATGAAACAAAACTATTCTTTTTCCTGTCATGAAATACAGCTGTTAAAAAAGTGATAAAAGATATGTTAGTACATTGTACAATAAATAAACAATGTGCTCTCAAAGAGCTCATAAGGATTTAAGACAGGAAAAAAAAAAAGAAAAAAAAAGAAGTTATCAGGCACTTAAAAGTAACCACAAGGAAGAGAAAATGATGCTCCTCAGGGCTAAACAAAACAAAATGAAAAATAAAATGTTTACTGTGAAAATACATAAAAAAAAAAATGCTTATGGAAGCTTGACAATGAAAAGCCAAGTTTTGCAAAATAAAAACAGCTTTATAAAGCTTTTCCACATGCAGGAGAGTGTTGTGTTTAATGAAACTATTAAAACTTGAGCAACAGAAGTCACAGCAAAATTGTTCACTGAAGAATCTGTATCTTACTTCTAACTGAGCCCTCATAAGAAATTAGCACAGAGTGTGCCACAGAAAATGCTGCAGAATACAATGGATGCTGAAGGAGTTACTATTACCCACATTTTTATTTCATTTTGCAAATTCTGCCTGCACACAGAAAATCAATTTGCAACAAATCAAAAGTAACAAGACAAAGAGTGCAGCTCACCCGTTCACACTTGAAGATTTTGGTAGAGAAAGCGAGGACATCCACCTCGTTCTTCTTGCTAGAGCATCTTTAATCTCAAAACTGTTTGAAAACCATTATGTTTAAAACAGAGTAATTCACACATATATTATTTATTTTCCAGCCTCCAGATTGCATTACAAAAGATTGTAAAGAGATTAGTTTTGCGAGAACTGGAGTGAGACTATTTTTTTTCTGCAAACAAAGTGAGCAAAAGTTTATTGTGTTATCAATAATAGAAGAGTAATTGAGAAAAAGGGATGTGCAACAGCAAAAATTTAACTTTTTCCAGACAAAAATCAGGCTTCTTATTAGTGCAAAAGGCCTATACAATAAAGAAAAGGGGGAAGGGAAAGTAGGAACTGATCTGAGTTCTGAGGCTTATTGAAGGAAACGAGTCGAAATATTTCTGAGACATCAGGTGTACTTTATTCCAAGTATTTACTCCAAGATGTTAAAATCCACAGCAATTTTTTTTTTCTTGAACAGCACTTGAAGCCTGTTAAAGATGGGTAGGTCAAAATCTAACTGCAAAACACAGGATGCATAACAAACAACAGCAACATCAACAACAAAAACGCTTCCCTGCACCTCTTCCCTATGGCAGCCTCTGTCCAAGTGCAGCCGTGGAATCAGGGTGGACACAGGTCACTGCAGTGGGATGGAGTGGCCATGAACTCCAGCCATGCCACCACACACAGGTGCATCTCCACATGCAGCTTTCAGCAGATGCTTCTAATGAGCTTAAAAGCAATATCTTTTGTTTTGGTTTTGTAGTGTTTGGACCGCAGAAACCGTGTGCAAGGTCCTCAAGGCCAACATCGAGGACAAAGCTCTCTGCCCAGACAGCCAAGGCTCAGAGGATGAGGACACCTTTTCTTATCCCTGTCTACAGGTGTGGGTTAATCTGACAGCCTCAGGACAGGAGGTTATGCTGTACCAGACTGAAGATACACTGGAAAGAAATCATAAGGTGAGGTTTTTAAACCAAGCAGCACAGTAAGAGCAGGAGTTGCTTGTCTTTTACATATTAATGTCTGGTCTTAGACCATGGCATTTTTAAAACACTGCAGAAGTGACATAGTTTTGGATTTTATTTTAAACATTACATCAAACATTAAGTTAATGCTTGTTAAGGAATTCCAATGAAATGAATATATAACATTTGTGAACATCTTAAAATATTTAAGTCTCCAAGTTGAAGACCAATTGGAACAATTAGTGGTTTGCTCAGTTCCATGTTGAATTATCACATGAGAGACCTGAATTTAAAAGCCATCCAAAATGAGAGCACAAATCCCAATTTTACTTGCATTTTAGGTGTATGATGTGAAGCAGGGAATAAAGAAAGCAGAGGAAACAGCAACATGATGCACATTTTAGACAGAGAGAAGCAACAAATAAGTGATTTTGGAAGATGATCACACACAAAACTCATTTGTCTGTGGTCTGGTTTGCAGTAGTTTCCTGAACTCACAGAGAGGGCAGAGGCACTGTAGGCAGCACCTGTGTAAGGCAAAGATGTTGGGTATTGGGGTAGAGATCCCTTGGTCAGGCATTTTAGGGATCTCTTCCCCAGAGGACAAGTGCATGGGTGGGATAGAAATGTGGGTGCACAATATTCACTTGGCTTTGGAGGTTTGTGAAAGATTAGGGAAGGAAAAAGTAAAGGGTGTTATCCTTTTGTTCCTGCCAGGGTTTCTGCCTGGGAATCAGCACTGAGTGTTCAATGTTTTTGGGCTTGGTCCCCCAGAACAAAAAGTGCTCCTAGAGGTACCCAGGTCCAAGGAAGGTCAGGTTCAGTTCAGTTCCAAACAAATGAGTACTTGAGAGGCCTTATTCCAGCTCAACTGGAATTGTTTTAGTAGGGAAAATTGAAATTCAGATCTTAAATGCCCAAGATTGAAGTACTTTCAGAATCCAGAACAAACATGCTCAGACTTCAAGTGCAGAGAGTTTCACACAGTGCAAACCTAAAACAGCATAAAACACTTGAGCTGAAGAGAATTTCTCTAACTAATGCCTATTTTTATAGTGACTACCCCAGGGAAAGCTACATGCAATAAAGCAGCAAAGCAGAAATTATCCAGTGTAGATGGAAACAAGTCTTGTTCACTGCAAGATGAGGTGATTTATCAATTTCCTACCTTCTTGCATTACCGCAAGTTTTCAGGTCAGGAACCATCCTCCCTTCCCTTCTGCCTTGACCAGTTTCCACTTTAATACACCTAACCATTATTAGATATCAAAAATAATATTGTAGGAAAAAAAAAGATTATGAATAACAAAAAATTTGTGGTTCAGAGTCCAAAGTATTTCCACTGAAGACTAACTAACTGCATTCTGTGTTACAAAAACAAGTAGGAAGCCTCCAACAGCCGCACTTGCTCTATTTTTCTACTAGTTACAACCAAAGGCACACAGTGAAACAAGCCAGAGTGAATTTCTGCACAACCAACACTTTCCTGCTGTGGCAGTGCCTAGAAACTCTTGTTAGGGACTGGGGTTTGGCACTGTAATAGTGAAGTGACATTCTCAAAGACTCAAGGGGGTTTTTTGAGCACCCATGTTGTTGGTTTCCACCAGCATAACTCCAATCTGTAAATCTGCAGACTGGGGGCACAGACACACTGATGGAAATAGGGAAACATGATGAATTATGGCTATGGACATAAACAAGACAATCTTCAGGGATGCCAAGTCACAGATTTTGTCAGTACTAGCTTGACTTTTTCCCCTCAATCTGATTTAACTACAGACTTTGTATTAGAGTATCCATTGTAATGAATCACCTTAATTTCTTATTCCAGTGCTCGTACGTCCCAGACAAGCTGGAGAACTCTAAGGAAGTTAAAGCACGAATAGAAACAATTGCAAGCAATTTCAAAAGATACCACACTTTCCCATGTTACTATGATCCAGGAGGAACACAGACCAACGTTATTTTAAGCAGACTTTATCCCCCAAAAGGCCTCCTCTTTGCTTTCCTCTGGCCTACGCTCCTGTTTACTGGTGGATGTCTGATTATTGTTCTGGTAAAAATTAGTCAGTATGTTTCTGTTCTTTCTGCTTGGCAGTAGAAAATAAATTTCTAGCACAGATTGTTGCAAAATATTAAAATGCCTTCATTCTGCCTGTTACTGGCATTCTGTGACTCTTAATATGCCAGGTGTCCATCCGAGGGCAGGCATTCCAAAGAACTGAATGGCACCCACTATGGGTGGCAATCCATTACCCAAGGACAAAATATGATTCCAAGGAATGTCTGAAAATACCTCATAAGCACACAGACCAAATTACCATCTATTGTTTCCCTGGGCTTTTATGAGGCACAGCTGCTTTGCAAAGCTACCATTCAAGTTTACTACGAAACCCTTGTTCCACATTTTAGACGTGGTGCTACTTTTCTGTCCGGTTGAGATTAGTATGTGCCAGATCCAGATACATCATCACTGGCCAACACACCCTTTATGTACTTATACCCCAATACAGGATGTACTCATGGTATATTCTTCCTGTCTGTCGAGAAAGGCAGCTTTGTTATGGTGCAAAAAGACATTTGTTTTCATGGTTTTCTCTCTGCTTTTTGGGAAAGGGGAGGGAGACAACCACTCAAAATATACACACACCAGACTTTATGAAATTTGCACTCTAGTCATCTAGCACCAGTTGTATAAAAAGAAATGCATACAGTGTGCAATAAAGAAGTTTCTACTAGAAGTTTTTGTATTTAACTCAAATTCTAGTTCTACTCTATTTGCAACAAATGCACCACTCAAGGAAGGTTACCTGCCTGCCATTTGCATAGCTTATAAAACTGTTACGGAGAGGAAGCTAAGACATAAAGAATATTATTATGAAGTAGTGTCCTGGTTCTGGCCAGGACAGGGTTAATTTTTTCAGAAGCCAGGAGGGGGCATGGCCAGGACCCTGATGTTTTGCTCTACCACCTCACTTCATCTTCCAAGGATGTGGAAGGGCTCCCTTCTGGGTCAGGTAGTGTGGGCAGAGGGAGCAGTTGGGTATTGCTGGGAGTGAGAACTCATGCAAATCATTCATTTTTTGTACACTCTTTTATTAGTATTATTGCTGTTACTGTTGTTGTGTTCATTGTCTTTATTTCATTGCTGTTTCCAGTAAATTGTTCTTACAGCCTGTGATCTTTTACCTTTTGTGCCTCCAGTTTTCCTCTCCAGCCACCCACAGATGGGAGGGGAAGTGGCACATGGTTTGGGGTGTTTTGGTGGGAACACTAAATTGGGGGAAAGCATTCTTAAACCACAACAAGCAGAAAACATCTGTGATGCCTTACTAAATAAAAGAAGCTAATGTAACACAGACAGAAGTTTAGATGCCTGGCACAAAGATATTTCACAAAAGAGGTATTTGTGTTTTCAGTGCCAAGACTCCTAGGAATGCTCTGATGCACATATAGACATTCTCTATTCTCTCAAAACAACTCTGTTTCTCTCAGCCAGATTTCAATTACAACTGGACAGCAGAGGAAAATGAGATACTTCCCATATCCTGTGTTTGACTGGCATTTGGAACACAACTAATACATGCTTTTTCATCACACAGTTGAGGAACCACTAGAAGCTGTCATTCACAGGAAAGTTGCAGGACTTAGATATAAATTAAATTCATTAAATTACAGGGAAAAGAGTTATTCTTGTTAATGTGGCAAAATTCTGTATTGTTTATTATAAGAAAGGTTGAAATATTAACCCATTACTTGCATTTTCTAACATCACAAACGGAACAGTGTCAGAGTTTGCTTTTCATCATGATCAGCAAATAAAAAGTAGACCAGAAATGCATCTGAAGTTTTGTGTGTATACAATTTTAAATTCATTCAGAGAAGTGAAAGTTCGGCTGGCACAGGTACAGATGGTTTGGGTGACCAAATGGGATGGGAAGGAGAAGAGCTCCTAGTTTGTCAGTTAATAAAAATCCGAGGCTGAAGTGTAACAACAGCTTAAAAAGTAGGCAAACAGGTAGGATACCTGTTGAAGCTAATGCACTGTAGTGGTACCAAAGGAGGTGACCAAGCTCACCCTGAATAAGATCTTTTCAGAGCTTTACTCCAAATTTCATTTCTAGCTGTTTAAAAAGAGTCTCCAGATTGCAAAGTAGAACTTGCTCGTTAGTCCTTTACACTCAAAACCATAAACCCACCAGACACCTCACCCACAACCCCTGATAATCTGGGGACAAGGAAAGGTTAGGAAAAAGAGGGGAAAATATCAAGAGTAAAATTATCACTAGTAAACTAATCAGAGAAAAGCACTTTGAAAAGCTAGTTTTTAGAGCTCAGACAATCTCTAACCTCCCTAATTTAATGTTAGGAATTTTGTATGATATTGAATATTAACGTTCATTCTATTGAGTTATACAAAGCTGCCATGCTCCTAATCCCAATTTCTGTCAATTTACTTCAGCAACTGTAAAAAAGCTGAATTCCCCAACTGCAAACACCTAACTAGAGCAATACAGCATCAGATTCAGCTGGTAGTAGATCTGTGTAGCATAATTAAATAATTTTAATAGATTTTTAACAGCTATTTCAATTACATATTTCCTTAGTTTGATTAGAAACTGTCAGGTACCATAGTTGCAAAACAAAACCTCATAAAGCAGTGCCACATCTCCTGTGTTCAACACTCCCACCAGGAAATTTTGGTAATGAAAGCACAATTGGGGTGGTTTTACTTGGTTTTTGGTTGGGTTTTTTTTCATGTTTGATTGTTGACAAAACAAAGCTGATTACCTGGGGAGGGGACAGAGAACAGAGAAAAGGAAATAATTTCAAACCTGGCTCGTACATCTAACAATTGGGCTTTCCCCCCTAATTTATCCTATTATCCCTCTGTTCAGGGAAGTCAGGACTGGTTGACCTAAACATTTGCTTTTCCCCATACCATGGTACAGATACAGCGAGCTTTGCTTCTCTTTCCTTGTGGCAAAAAATTGTATGAAGCAATAAATCACATAAACTGTATTTTGAAGGCTACAGGAAGAATCAGCCCCTTGAGCCACTCAGCACTCATGATCCTTTTCTGCTGTCTTTCTCATTTACACTGTATTTTCATAATCTTTATTGCCATATCTTAAATCCCCTGCCAGTTGACACAATTCAAATTGCACCTTGCCCTTTCTGCTCCCATCCCAACATGCTTCCACTGTTTCATCTGTATTGGTCTCTTAGAACACTTATCTCACCATACAACCAGGATCACTGCCTGTCTTTTCCAGCAGCATCCAGCTTTCTTTGTATTACCATCCCAGAAGATTCCATATCAGCTTTCCAATCCTGCTGAAATCTTTTTCAAAGCCATTTGTTCTCATCTTGTTCCTGCTCTCCTCTCTCTTCTTTCACATCAAATGGTGAACCCTGCCACCTAATAAATGCCTTCACCTAAGTGCCACTCTCCCTCCATCCTAAAATCATGCAGCTCTGAAGAAAGATGGTAAAATTTAATTATTGCATTTTTAAACTTTACAGTTTAGTATTATCTAGTATTATCTAGCATCTAGTATTATCTGTTATACCATAATACAAAGTTCACTTCCTGACTAGTATAATTATAGAGAACTATTAATTACTCTTGATAAGTTTATGATCAGTAAAGTACTGACATTTGATGAAGACAAAACAGAAATATCAAAGCAGCACACATATCCCAAAGTGATCAAAGTGATCAAAGTGATCTGCACTCTGGCAAAATAAAATTTAGGTGCTAAACAACAAAACCTGATGTTTAACCATCATTTTTGTTTCATAACAAAAAACAAAATTAGTAACAACCTCATCTGGTGACACAAGACTACACTGCTGACTGACCCAAGAGTCTCAGAAACCAGCAAACATGCAACTAAGACCAAAACTTGTGACTCCCTTATCCATATCTGCAGTGCTAAATGGAGTGTTTAGTGTTTGAATACGATACTGTTTGATTATTGCCAAGAGCAGTCCTTCACTGTAACAACATATTTAGAGGGTTTACAATCCCCACACATCCACCTTCCCAGCCACTCTGAACCCCTCACTGTGCAACTGCAAACAAGGTGGAAATAGAACATCCTTGGCAGACGTTACACGTGGGCTACAAGGAACATTTTGTTTAAGTAATGTTAATTTGCTCTCCAGTTCCAATAGAACACTGGACGTGGTTGAAGAGATAAGCAGCACTCATGCTGAGTTTTCATCAGAGATTAAGGAGCTATAGCCTGCATTTCAATACTTCCTTTTCATCAGGAAAATAGTGGGGGTTTTCTGTTTACACGCAGCTTTGGCAGAAACAATTTGGAGTCTTCCCTAAACAGGTAGGACTGGAGCTATATGGTTTTTGCACTTAGTTTCTTCTTTCTGCTCCAATTTATCTTTCTCTTCTGTGGGATTCAATTTTGCTCTCATTTCTTGTTCTGTTCTCTGTATTTTCTCACTTCAGTGACTTCCCTGCTGCACAATTCATTTCAGAATCAAATCCAGGCAATAAGTTCCAAAGGAAGATATCTACGATGCCATTCATCTGTATGCAAAGAAAACAGGTAAACAAAGGGTATATGCAAAAGAAAACTGCAATGACAGAAGTTTTTATTTCACGTGACTACTCTTTGGAGAACTTAGTAGAAATTTACAGTGTAACACTTAAAAAATATACTAAATCTACTCCAGTTTTGCCTCTTCATTTTTTATTCTTCATTAAAGAAATACTTGAAGAAATAATGGATGACAATTCTGACTGGAACAGAAATGTTAGCCTGTTCAGACTGAACTTAGAAAAACCCTATTGCACTGAATTTAGAGAGGAAATAATAGCTTCTATTTTTATAGCTTTTAACCATGTATTACCACTTTAAGAAGAAAAGTCCTACTTCAATTCATTTTTGGATATAGCAGTAGTAAGTCTCAGTGAAACTCTCCCCTAACAACTTAATAAGAAAAGGAGTCAACCATGTACCTCAGAAACACACCAGGCAGCCTCCTGCCATATGAACAGCATTATTTCACTCTGGAAGTTGAATCACTCCCCTAAACTCTCTCCTCTTGAAAGGGAAAACCTTTTAACAAACTACCACACCTGTTCCATGTGTGACAAGAATAATCCATCCAATCAGTATCAGTAGCTGTAATTCTCTCTCTCCCTCCCTCTCTCTTTCTCGTAATTTCCTTTTCTTGATATTTGGGTAATTTAAACTTGGATGGGTTGGAATTTGCTACATTTTTTGCTAATTTTGCTAAGCATTCCATTTTTGAAATGCTTTATGTTGATTGAGTGCTTGTTTTGAACTTTTGCCAAGTTCCCTTATTCTCCAAATTTGCTAGTCAAAGTGTGTTCTTTTGACCCCTTGAAAAACATTGTAGCGTTTTTCCCATGCATGGCTTCAAGGTATAAAAGAGCTGAAGGCCCTTTTAATAAATCCATCTGGTGGGGTTTTGTAGCCTTGTATCTTTCTGACATAAAACCACTTTGCTAAGCTCTTGAGAAGAGCCTTGGGTCTTATAATACAGTGTCATCTGAAATAAGACATTGTTGTGTGGGTTTAAATTTTTAGCGTAATACATCTTCTGATAGGCATTTATAGAAAAAGATTAGTGAAACAAGGAAAATGTTATGCCATACCATAACAGCAAAGAGCCAACATGCAAGATAAAAAGCCCCCAACCCCCAGTTTTACTTTTCTAAGCAAACAGATGGTGTGTATTCTATCTTGGAAGAAAAGTTATGATAAAACTTTGTCCATAATACAAACCACAACATTGTGGTTTTACATCCCATAAAATTCTCACATGTACTACATCCTACTGGTCCTCTACTGTAGAAACCAGAGCTACTCAGAGAACAATCTACTGCTTTAGCATTCTGTAACCTGTATTTCTTAAACACTGACCAACAACTATTGCTTGATCAAATGGTGCATTTGAGAATCAACAGATCCTGGCCTCAGATTCAACTCCTACCAAATCTCAAGGGAGGAGTCAATAGGGGCATAAACTCTAGGACAGGCTGCTGAATCACCTCCACTTCAAAAATGGTTCTTAAAATTCTCAGGGGTGTCAACAGGTTAAAAGTTAACTGTCCCTAAAACCTGTCCCTGGAAGACTCTGGTGGCCGAGTTGGTGTTACAGTTAAATTAACATCTTTTCCTGAGGGGACAGATACATCTCTCCCTTCTTTCTAGGTCTACAATGTTCCCATTAGTTCAGACACTGGGTCCACTTCAGCACTGGCACCTAGCTCACAGAAAAACAGCATTTTCCTTATGAGGTTAGTTTTAGGTCAGTCTAGATCTTAACGTAATAGAAGAATGTACTGTCATTCAACTGACTTTACACAAGTGAGAGGTTAGCTTTCAGCATGGACTTTAAACACTCACTGCCACTAAAACCTAAGTTAATATTTTCCACAGAAGTCTAGCAATTTCTGCATTCACCCAGAACCTCACCTCTCACCCTAAGGTAGGTTGAGGAAGTAAGGCCCTGCTGAATCTCCTTCCCAGTATGCACATATTGCCAAAAACTCCATTAGCTTAAATTAGCAGAATAAATTAAATCAAATTAATGAGTAGAAAAAGGCAATCAATCAAGTCCTGTGCAAGACCAGAGCAAAGATTTTACTGAGACATTAGTGTTAAGACCTTCCCCTGATCCAGCTCCTGGCCCTGCACAGGACATCCCAACCCTTGAACACACAGCCTGCTTTTAGAAGTCTTATTAGACAGATAAGCTGATAGCTGACATGGAAGTGTGTGACTAGCAGTCAAGCACTTCATTCTATAGAAGTCCAGTTCCCTCTCATGCAGTCAGTTCTTCTGACACAACCCTTCTCAGGGGATATGTGTGGAGATTCCTCTCTTGGCTGGGGATGCCCTCCAGGGTCACTCCTTGAGGTTAAGAGGAAGAGATCTCCCCATAAGCACTGGTATGGGTGAGTTACATCAGATCTCTACTTAATAATTATTCCTTTTTTCTAGCTTTAATACCCTTCTGTGCTTATCTCAACTCCCCACTGTAGAGGCTTACCTTATGGTAAGTTCATTCTGTAGCCCTAGCACTGTTTGAGATGGGCACCTGTCCTCTTCAACACCTCACAATTAATCAGTTCCCTTCCCCGAAACCTGCACACACACAGAACTCTACCTGTCAGATTAACACAATGATGTTTTACAATGCCCAGTAATATAAAGGCAGCCATTAGTCTTCATTTCTGAAATCAGCTCTTGCTGGGTGGTATCTCCCACCTCCCACAGTTTATTTCTTCATTTATTCTGAAAACCAGCATGCAATAACACCATCCTGACATGTATTTATGGGGTGCTCTTCACAGCACAGATGCTGTTGTTAAATTGCTTCCTAGGCACCAAACTGTTCACAATCAATATTTTCAAACTGCAAATTTGAAAGTCCTTCAGCTCAATATTAAGTGTATGTTGTAATATGTTCTTCTTGGGATAGAAGGCAAACTTCAGTAGAAAGAGAACTGTTGCAAACTAGAGTATAGCACATGTATTCTGACACTATTTCAAGGTTCTTTTTAATACAGAACCATTTGGACGTAACCTTTTTAAAAACTATTATTAATATAAATAATTGCATATAGGACCAAATAAAGAACAAAGTGTGATAAGGGGTAAAGTGAAATCATTTCTTTGGCCTGTATAACTTGCAGTGTTTGCTATTTGCATAATAGGAAAACAGCAGCACTTTTATGTAGAACAGTGCATAACTTTTTTTTCCACTTGCTGGACAGTGCAGGAGTAGCAATGACCTACAAGTATAAGCCCAGCTCCATCATGCCCAAAAGTTCTTTTACCTTGATCACTCAGGGATTCAGTCTGCAATTCATCAAATGCCAACTATGGATTTTTTTTTTTTTTTTAAAATTGCTTTCTGTGAAAAGGCAGATCCTCAATACCTGAAGGCTTCAACAGAAGGTCAGTGGTTGGGATACCGAGAAAGAAGTTTACTTCTCCTCTTCCATCATCTGTTATTGTGCTCCAGGAAGGCCAGGCAGCAGGCCCACTAATAATACCCTGCAGCTGCCTATGAACCCCTTGCAGAGACCAACAGGGCCACCACTGGAAAGAGAGGCTTCTTTCACTTCGCAATCTGAGTAAATTATGAGAGATATTAACATAATGATGTGATCCTTGTTTCTATTACTGCCATTATGGAACTTTTTCTTCAAATACAGATTATGCTCAATTTATGAGAAACATTTCCTAGGAAGAAACCATCAGAGAAATTGGCTGAAGTTTTAACTCACTCAAAATCTGGTAGGTGAGAGAACAGGACCAAAGCAGGAATTTCCCTGCAAAACCCTTGTAGTCATGCCTAAAAGGAAAAAAAAAAAATCCAAACCAAAACAAACAAATGAAAAAACCCAACCCTAGGCCAAATCTCGAAAAGGGTTGTAACTCTCGAATCAGATGAGGGCACCAAGTTCTTCTTTCATGCCAAATCAATCTCTTCCTCAAACTGAGGGATTTGATAATCTGAGCAAAATAACCTCTTGGCCACCTTATCACCCACCCTCGAGCCCTGTTGTACTCCTGCACCCTGCACAGCTCCAGTGAGAGCAGTCTCAGGTTGGTGGGATATGCACTTTTCTCTTCCTTAACTGATGTAAGGGAAAGCTGGTCCTTTACATACAGGGAACAAATTAAAACCAATCAACACTCATTAAAATTAAGCGCTGTATCTACCCTGCCCAGTGGCATGAGATAGGTTTTCCTATAAAGCCTTCTTACCAAATAAAATCTCTGCGGGGGCACAATTGCACTAATAAAAAAATCATTACAAGAAATGTCTTCAGCAGACAGCTTTCTTGGCTCTCTCACATTGTATTACTGGAAATTCAATAAGAGGCAAGGTCTTCATTAATGAACTAATGAACTGGAAAAGGAAACACATACATAGGTTGATTTGAAGTTTAAGCTGCTGCTAAGGGATGAAGTTGGCCAGTTCAACCACAAGGACTGAGAATAATAAAATTATTGTTCCTGTTTTACCTGGAAGGCAGCAACCAAAACATTTTGTACACAGGCAACTTAAAACTGACTGTAAATTCAAGCCATTCTATAGTTATGTCAAGGTCTTCTCCATTAAAATGTAGACACTGGTACCTAAATTTTTCATTTCCCTAGCATCCTCCTTCAATATCTCAAAACTAAAATATCCATTTTAGAATTCTAACAGAATGAACATCTCATACAATTGTCACTCACACTGATATTGAAAATGAAAAGCTTTTATGTCGTGCAAGCAGAAAAGCTCTGAGGATATGATGCAGTATTTTTAGTGTGACATAACACTGAAGGAAACAAGGTAGAAAAAGCATAACCAGTTGTGATGATTCACTTGAAACCAGGAAGAGAAACCAAAAAGAGTTGGGTTTTTGTGATTCCATCTCATGCTTCTGCTCTCATCAGGAAAAAATGCCAACTTTAATTCCCACACAGAAAACAGAATGGAAAAGTCTGCATTATTGCACGTCCATGCACATAAGGCAGTTGATTTAAGCTGAAAAAATGTTGGGGTTTGGTGTTTGGTTTTTTTTTCCCCACAAAGGACTTCAGAAGGGAGAGTAAAGGTAACTTAATTTTTGGCCTATAGAAACTGCCTTCCCCTTCTGAACATGGAGGAACAGACGTGCTTCCAAAGGATAAAAATCCTACCCCAAAGAGGTTTCACATAATTTTATTTGGCATAGGTAGATTTGGGGGTTTTTTGGTGCTGTTTTTGCTGTTATTAAGAAACACACAGAGGAGCTCTTTGATCTCTGTAATGCATTGTTTGATATTGTATCAATGTACCACACAAACAGGTACACGTTAAGAAAGCTGTACCACGACAACAGCTTGCATGAAGTGTTTCTTTGCCTGGCTCCTCTGTGCCTTTTCCAGCCCAGGGTCCTTCCTCCTCCTTGGTCCCTTATGCAACTTCATTCTTTATTTTCTAATACAGCAATGTCTTTACAGCACAGACTGTCATGTAGAGTCCATATGACCTTTACTTTGGCTGGCTTGTACCAGTTAATGTGCAGTTCCACTGGAAAGAGGGAGAAACAGAAAGGCTACCAGTAAGTGCATTGCTGGCACTGGACAATTTGCATCCTAATAAGTGTTAGAATTATGCTACATTATGAAATGGAATATGCTTGTGATACCAGATGATCAAATCAAGAAGTGTATCAGTAATCCATTGATAGCCATTTATCAGTATTTGAAGCAAAAACCAGTGAGAATACCAAGGGACATTGCTGTGTAGAAGTGAAGAACACTAGTCCCTTGCAACACAGCGATTGCAGGGAGAAGGGCTTAGAAAATGCCCAACTACAAGTTTTCAATCATTATTCTCCTGATAATTTCTTTCCTTTTTAAAAAAGAAGACCTATGCATTATCCTATTAAAAAACAAGTTTTGCATGAGAGACATAAGCTGCCATTTCCCACCAAGTCCTAAACTAAGGGCAAGATCCCTTGTCATGAGAGAAGCAGTCTGACTGCCAAATACTTGGTGCTTTGTTAGTACTATATACAGGTATTTGTTGCCAAGCTGATGCCATAAACGTTTGTCACAGTGTGCTATTGTAATGCATGTTTAACTTGCCCAGAGATATCTTTTTATAAAGCAGGATGGGGGTTGAAAATCTGGACTATATTACAGCACCGCTCCAACCTTACAGAGGGGAGCAGACGAGAACACCAACTGCAGAACTGTACACAGATAAAAGCGAGAAAACCCACGGAGAACACTAATAAAAGTATCTCAAAGTTCAAGTCCAGTTTCGTAAAGAAAAGTGTAAGAATTAAGCCAAAACTAAAAATGCTTACAGAAATAATTAACAGGAAGTCTTCATGAGAAGAGTGTCACACAACCTCCTTCAGAAATTCACTTTCTATCGATTTTCTGCTTCCCAAGGGACTTCCACATCAGACCCTAAGGAGTGAACAGTTGTTCTGATACAAGAAGATAACTGGACCCCTCCAACAGTTCCACACACAGATATGGTGCTTATTTATTCAAGTGTACATAGCTAATGCCTTGCAGGAAAGTTGTGATGAATACCTGAGAAAGCAGACTGTCTAAAACCAAGAGATGTTGGGCCTTAAAAAGGGTGTCAGAAGTGGACCCTTGGAAAATAAGGGTCTTTTCTTACTCTTTTGACCTGAACTGTATATTGGGTACCTTTGGAATGAAAAGGGTGCCCAACCTGGAAGAACAGCTAGATTTTAGTTATTTATGGCCTAGTTCATTCTATTTGCTTTCAGAACTAATATGTTTTATCTTGGCTTTAGCCCAGAGAGGATTGATCATCTGATACAAAGAAGTTGAGAACTTGTCATTTCTGTGCAACGGAAGGAGGGAAATCGAACAACAAAACCCCCGCATATAAATTGAAGAATGCCTTGCCCAGCACGAACACAGCTTACTGCACCCTCTTCTGCAGCTCCTCACTGGGCTTCTGGGACTGTTTTCACCTAATTTGGAATGTTTAAACCAGCCCAAAGGATCATGAATCTGCTGCAAAAATATTGAGTTTTCTCACTTTAAAGTGCATTTCACCGGTTTATTTCATCTCAGGAAACACCCAACTGTTATTCACAATAATCTCAAAAAACCTCTGAAATATCGTATTTCTTTTCTTTCTAAGATATTTAAGAAACATTCTGCAGTCAAGTCACATGAAATTATTGACCTAAAGAGAGAATTGGTTTTAAAACATTGCCTGACATCTGTCGATCAAGACTTATAATGGTGAATGAGAGATACAAAAATACTTTAAAGGGTGAAGACTTAAAGAAATTTCAAATTTCTTTTCAAATATAAAGCCAATATTCTTGTACTTGGGAAAGTTTTAAGAACCAGTTTGTATTCAGGTTATTCACCTTACCATAGAAAATCAATTATTTGGTCATCCTCAGATAAATTATTTTTATAAGAACTTAGTCTTCAACTAGCCAAAGACTGATTTTTAGCTGGGCTGAAAGCGAAACTCTGAGCATGTGAGAAGTGCCAGGCTTTGCCACCAGGCCTGTTTGTTCCCACAGCTGTTGACCAGTCATTTCACAAAATTACTCACAGCTATTTATTATTTATGTAAGCCACTGCAAATACACAGAGTAACTTTCTTAGAAAGGAGATCAAAGACCACAAGACAGACACACTGCATTTCAGATTAATCATTGAATTAACTCCTCTGTAAGGAGCAGTTAATTGTCCAGATGACCATGTATCCTCCTAAACACCTCACCTAGTAGAATAAAGCAATAAATACGCATTAGGACTATCCTTTGAGCTCCATGATGAAGAGACAAATAACCATAAAAGCAGAGTGGGCAGGTGCTTCTCTGAGGGATGTTCATCTGCATGAATAGTAGCAAACAACTTGTGGCTCACAGGATGAGTTGTTTGTCAAGTCACAGTCATTTAAATAAAAAACAGTGTCACATATTGGTCCTGTGTAGCAAAGCTCACTTTAGGTTCTAAGACAACTTGATCAAAAAAACTTACCCTGAAAATTGATTATAATTCGAGTGGGGCTCACTGCAGTTGCCATAGGTCATACTTGTGCTCCTGGTATTGAGTCAAAAACAAGTATTGCTGCATAATTGAAAAAGATGGCCTTCTATAATATTATCTTCCTTCTGTTTCTGATTCCTTGTAAATGGATTTATGCCCCAACTGGTAAAATTCAATAGGATGTAACCAGTGCCAAAATAAACAAATACCAAAATGAACTTTCTCAAAAAGCTTTTACTATTTTATGCCTGACAGGGGACTTCTGGCATATGTAAACTAACAAAGAGAGACCACAAGAACTTTTGCTTGAAGTTTTGCTCTATAAGAGTTATTCCAGGCTCTCATTTTTGCAAAGGAAGATTACTTCAATAAAAACAACCCAGGTTGTTTCTCCTGTTATCTGAAGTTATCCAGCCTGCAGGTGATGTGCCATGAAAAATCCGAACTCAACCATAACAGAAGATATCAAATTCATTCTGTGCTTCCTTGCATATATTGCATCTCAGCTTTCATGCTATGATATTGCCACACACTGAGTGCACAGCAAAACTGGAGAGTCTGAGAGGTGGATTAAACAATTATGCTTCTACAAAAGCATTTTAAAAAAATGCTAAATTAGCCTCTGTAAAACTGGCAGCACAGAGTATCTGAAAAAACACAGATAAACAGAAGCTTTGAGAGGGCTCCAGCTCTCCACACCCCATCTGTGCTTTGAAGAGTTATTTCCTACAGATCTATATTACCATATCCCCCTTACAGTCTGATTTGCTGTACTCCATCCAAAGCAATTCCTGATTTAAGTAACATTGCCTTACTTTTGCTGTTAGCTACATGACAGTTAGACACAATAGTATTTAATAAGCATTTAAGGCTTAATTTACCTCTCCCCCAACTTTCTAAAAAATAATTTAAAAAAATGATACTATTAAAAAAAGAATCTTGGCTCTGTTCTTCCTTTTCCTTGCTTTAAAGAAGTTTGTTAGCATATTAGATTTGCAAAATAAGTTTCTCGTGTTATCGTTTCTTCCTCTTATAAAGACTAATGCACAGCTTGTTTATCACTGCTGGCTTCAAAAGGCAGTCTGTGGTTTTGATGTTTTACCTCATCGTGGAATACTTTGGATATATTCGACTTGTAATGGTAATTTTGCAGAAGTAATGTTCATAAAGCAAATGCTTCCCCTGATTTCCTGTATTTATGAGACGACAAATCTCACAAAAAGCAGAATTATTTCTAAGATGAAGACAAGGTATTAACCCATAAATACAAATGCCAGCCCCTGATGCAAACAACACTTCTTCCAGTTTCTGTGGGAATGATTAACACCACTACAAATGCATGAGGGAGACCTTTTGACAACTGAAAGGACCGTGGTTATCACAACTCACCACGCTGCCAACCCAGTAACAATCACTGCAACACCCTGACTTACCACACCTGCAGCATGGATCACATTTATGGAATGCTTTTGTTTATTGAATCACAAATTTCTTCTCATGAAACAAGCAGTAAGATTCCTTTCAAGGCATCAGCATAAACACACAACTCAACAATTAGAGAAGCTTGCAAATATTTTCAAAGCCAAGTCAAAAACTCCTCAACATTTAGGAGTTTCCCTGAACACATAACTAAGAGCTGCTACTCCTTATATTCATAGAATGTGACAGGTATGGGATAAAAAAAAAAGTCAAAACAACACAGCAAACCAGATTTAAGTAGGAAAATGAGAATTCTATTTCACTTTTTATGTCTTTGTCAGCTTCAAGCTTAATTATCTTCCCTCTGGTTTTGTGTTTGGAAATGCGCTTTTCGTTTTATTGGTCTTAGACTGAATCCAGATGGTTCATACTCAGTTTTTATTACAGTCCACTGCAGTTTTGCTACTTCAGTGTGGTATGACAAGAGTCATATTTTACAGTATTAGAACATGCATTTTGATGTAAAACATCTCATGCTTATCCCTCTGAAGTAACATGTTTATCTCTACCAGAAAATAAATTATAAAAATTTCACACCTTTTGTTTCTGGTTTATTCCGGGAACAGTGTGGAACTGTTGAAATGTTGGTCCTAGAGGATATTTGATTGATACCAGAGGCAAGATCACAGAGCCCCCAGTCCTCTTCCATAAGCACCACTAGAATTGCACACAAACCATGAAAACTGCTATTTGTCAGCTAGTGGCAGGAGTGAGAAACATTTTAGGAGCACTTATTTCACTGGAATTTTCCCTCAGCATCACTCTCCATTATTATCTTTCCAACTGAACATACCAAAACACTTAAAAGAATTATGTTCTCAGTAGTATGGTTTTCCCTGGTGCCTATTATTAATTTCATTTGTAGTCAACACACACTTCTAATTTAGACTGGATGATGCACCTGATATTATTGTGGATTGTTGCCTTAATCACAAAGCAACACGTTGTGTTGAGGCACACAACATTTTGGTAATAAAATCCACAGATAAAAAAAGTATACAAAAATTAATGGCATTTACAGCAAAATTCTGAAGGCATAGAAAAACAAACAAACAAACACAAAACAAAAAAAAAATAACACAAGCCACAGAATGTATCACCCTCAACAGCAGATCGTGTGGAAATATAGTTAAGTCCAAGATATTTTTAAACTGCAATTTGTTTGACGAATGCTGACACCCTTATTGCAAGGTCTGAAAACAGCACAGAACAATTTCAGGCAAAGTACTGCATTACTTGCACTGTTTTCCAGTGATTTTCTTTGCAAGTAAAGCTGGAACCGCAGAGCTAAATAGGTAATGCACTTCTTTTGATCTGTACTTGGAAGTCCACTCCTGCACCCATTCATTCCATGGATATTTTAGACGTGTAATAACTGTAAGTCCATCAAGAAGATAAAGTGACCCAGTCCCATTACAAGAAAAGCTCCCAGAGAGACAGAGAAAGGTCGACCAGTCCCACATAATCACTGCATCAATCACAAATGCGTTCCAGGTCTTCACCACTGCCATGTAACCACCTCTGTAAACTGGAGCAATTTCAGCACAACTTGACTCAATGCCCTGAAATACAGTCACCCCTACCTGGCCTAGTCCCACAGATGGCTCTTGTTATTGAAGCAGGCTTTCTAGGATTCAAACTAGAGCACCGAGAACCTTTGTCTGGAGTTGACAAGATTTTCCTCACACTTACTGGCAGCTTTGTCACACCTATTCATAGGCAGGTGGAAGAAGCAGGCAAGTCCAGAGTTTGAGAGTCTCCATGTCATCTGCCTTTCTACAGAGATTTAGCCTTTTACACTCTTCATAACCCGAGTTAGCAAAGCAGTTTCAAGGTAAGATGGTTGGTGTTCCACTGATTCAAACACACCATACTCCCTTTACAATGCATGTATTTGTACATGACATCTTCCATTACCCAGTTTAAAGGTGGCCCTTGCTGAAATTAGACAGAAACCAACATCTGATCTTCTAGCTACAAGCATTTGCAAATGGCAAAACAGCATCAAATCCTACAGCATAAACAAAGCATTAGAGAAATATCATGCCATTATTGCTCATCTGAAAGGCAAATTTACCTAAAAGTTGAAGGTGCCATTTCAAAATTTCAAAGTCAGGCAAGTTGAATACTTGTTCTTTAGTAGATTTAAGTGATAGGGGCAATTTTCAGAGTGCAGTAGATTAAAATTATATTAATTTTGGCTAGATGCAATTATGTGTATTATATAACAAGGTTTTATTTTTATACTCCCAAAACTCTATTTTGACTTCACAGGATGAGCACATCATCCAATCTGTGGTAGCAATTTCTCTCACACTCTGTAATGTAAGGCTACTGGACAAAGTCTCTCATTTAGAAAAGAAAGTATTTATCACTCTTATTTTAAACCTCAGACTACTTTGCTTCTAGTTATCAGCGTTAAATGTACACTCCACACACGTGCCCTGCAAGCCAAATGTTGTGAAAGAGACATTACAAAGAAAGAAATTAAAAGCTAGAGCCATCTGAGAAGTGGACATCAAATTATATATGCATGCTATTGGGTTTTAGTAAAGCTGTGCAAATGGAAAAGAAGTTGGCCATGAATATTTATTCCAATTACATCACAAGCTTAAATGCTGATGTAGTTAAAACCTTCCCATGCCTGCTTTCCATTACATTACCATTTATGAGCTTTACCATTTACACTAAAACAAAGGTCCAATAACAGGAATTCCACAAATACCATCACCAAGAAGTCAGGACAGAGTTCATTTGCAGCCCCAACAATCAGATTCATGCTCAGAAAACCACTTAGCTTTACCAGGCACCCAGCATGGAGCAGAAACACCACTGCAAGTTTTGTTGCTAGCATGAAGGTGATCAACACAAAGATACCCTATGGCAAGGAATAATTAATAAAAATACAGACAGAATATAGCCTAAAAAAACAGACCTGACTTGCAGCTCAAGGCTGGTTTCTGAGAACAAGAAACACAGATAAGTGTTACCTTCTGTCGCTCTTTATTATTGTGCTACTGGAGATAAAACCACACATTAAGATTACCCTTCATGTGCTAATGTAAGCTAATTTTAGGATGATGCTACTACCCACTTACGTCAAGCCATCATCAAAAGTTATCCATTTACACTTAAATTTGTTCATTAGAAGGTTCATTAGGTCAAAATATGTTGCAGTATGTTCATTTGGCACAATTTGAACTGACAAAATCTGTGTGGCAAATCAGTATATCTATATCGCTACAGCGTGAGCATAAATGCCACATAAACAAGTTTAAGTGTAAATAGATAACTTTTGAAGATGGTTTAAGTGGGTAGTAGCATCATTCTAAAATGCCCATTTGCCAATAGCATGCTTCCTGTCCGGTCTACTGGTTATGGGGAGGAAAGAAATGAAAAAAGCCACCAAAATCAATTAAAACCACCCACCCACCCAATAAGATTTCTGTAAGTTGTTCTAATGCTATAGAATCTGATTACTTTATTGCATTATTGAAATGGCTTTTTTATTTGAAAAGCTGCAGATTAAATTAGCAGTTAGACAAAAAATTAGTATTTTCTCTAAAGAAACTGCCTATTACTGTAGGTCCAAATACAGATCTGGACAGTTAAACTGATATGCTCTGCATTTTGCAAACATATTCCATAGAAATATCACAGTTGTTATACCTAAAATCACTACTTTAGATGCCAGAAGAGAATGGGGTTTGTCCACTGATATCTAACTACACCCAAGATTTCACAGCATCAGACAGAGACACGCACAAATGCTTACTGCAAAACACCATTTAAAAAAAAAAACTTCCTGAATAATTTCCCGGAGGATAAGGAAATGTTTGTTTGTTTTTCTGAGTAAGTAACACTACATACTTATCTTTTGGAGCTACACCATTGCAAACAATCAAGTTTTTAATACATTTCTAGCAGCCACATGTTTGCAAAGGCATTAGTTTATAGAGGCAGAGGTTTATAAAAAGTTTTAAAAGGGAGACTAGAGCATTACCGCTTTCTCTCACTGTCAGTTCTTCAACTCTGTCTTGCTTCTGATGACAGACAGAAGTGCAATGCATGTACATATGTTCAGACTGCTCCAGTGGTACAGCCTTTGTGGAGCAGATAGCTTCATTTGCAGTTCATTTTTTGGACACACAAACAGGTGTAACAGACCAAACAGAGATGTATTTTACTTTGTGGCTCAAAGATGGATCAATGTGGAGAAAATATAACTAGATGTGCTGGCATTTTAAAAAGAAAAATGAAAACCATCATTCCCACCAGTCATGTAATGAAATTGGAGAGCTTCACTGGGTAGAGCCAGGATTGGGTACTGAAAGGT
Source organism: Lophotriccus pileatus (assembly GCA_035583135.1). Classification (NCBI taxonomy): domain Eukaryota; kingdom Metazoa; phylum Chordata; class Aves; order Passeriformes; family Tyrannidae; genus Lophotriccus; species Lophotriccus pileatus. Next base: position 15,263 of record JAWWES010000030.1, on the reverse strand, counting down.
GAAGCTTCAGTAGCTGTGGACTTTTCTCTAAGTGAAAACAGCTTTTCTGCCCCTCAGAGCAGCAGCCCCTCTCAAACGGCATTTTAGGTACAGAAACTCACTTTTTAGGACAATTTGGAAAAGGATGACCACATGGGCAAGCTCTAACTCCACTCTATAAAAGCACATTGTTATGGGTTCTGTAACCACTGTCCTTATTAAAGAACATTTAAAACACCCAGAAAGTTATAACAAAGAACAGATACATCAGTTTGCTCTGAATCAGACCCCCCTAAATTGAAGCTTCTCTAAACTTGAAGGCAGTAGCTCTAATTTCAAGGGGTTAAGGCAGGCCATGAAGCCACAGGAGGATCAAAGTGTCTTTTCATATGTCACACAGGGGCAGGAACCCTGGCACCACTTGAACAACTGCAATGAATCTTCCTGTGTCTTCAGGGCATCTAGCAGCATTTACCCTACCCCTGCTTTTCCAGAGGCTACAGTCGTGAGGACAAACCTAATGAAGTGCCAGTGTGCTGCAAAGGCACAAGATTAACCTCCTCTGAGAGGAGATAGAGCCTGAGTATGACTAAGAGAGACTCTGCATTTTCCTTACCATCTCACATAACATTTGAGAAGACTAGCTGTAATTTGGATTCACAAGGAAGCATCAAAACAGACCACACAGCTGTTAAAACACTCAGAATACTTTCTTTCAGGGCTGGGAGATGCTGGGAGGAGAGCAAGATGTTTGAAGAGTTTATCACTGCAGTGGAACAGATAATTAGGCAATTAAAACTGTGAAAAGTGGACAAATTACCAGTTCCAGATGAATTGGGTTGCAGAATAGAAATGGGAGACAGAAATGAGTGCCTTTAGCAGAGCATCTTAACAGCATAACTAAAAGAGGAGCAGTTTGGGAACAAAGGTGAAAGGGTAGTTAATTTGCAGAAGCTTATCTGCTTTTGCAAAGGAACATTTTGAAGTAGTTGGTCCCTATAATCATCTTGCTTTTCTCGTGTTGATAACTAGAACACATTAATAGAAATCCAAGAGGTCTTATTTCAGCTTCATTTCTTGTAACTCAGCAAGGCCCTCCTGTACTAAGTTTTTAACGGTATTAGCAATATCTCCATACTCACACAGGCTCCTTGTTTAATCATTCTGTTCAATAGGAAACCCTCCACAAACTCATTCTTGCCCCCCTTTCTTGCTTTCAGGCCATGGAAGATGCACCACCATTTCACATGTCACGATAAAGGTAATGCAAAAGAAAACCCAAAAACCTTCCCAAAGGTAATTTTGCTGAAGGTGCTGCTGCTCACACAGTGTCCATCACCACAGTAACTCACTTCCAGAAGCCTGTTCTACACTCTTTCCTGGAGGTGCTGGACCCCCATGCAAGTTAAGGAGGAGAATACTTCTTAACACACTGCTCATGCCAGTTTAAGGGGACGTGTTTTCTTCAGTGCATACATTTCACTATGCCAAGCTCTTGGTGGAGGAGGCCTTGTCTTACACAGACACAGAGACCTTTGCTCTGGCACTAAGATTTCTCAAGTAAGAATGCACTAAGAAGGAAGCAGGCAAAATTTGCTAGTCCAGCTCTGCAGAAGTACCAGCTATGAAATTCTTGGTTTACAGCCTCACAGACTTATTGCAGATGTAAATCAAGGACATACAAAGCAGGCTGATGGCCATACAGTGGTATAAGGTGTGCCTATTCCCTTACTGCAGGGAGAGGCTGCAGTGTCCTCACACCTTGTTGCAAAAGCAAAGACTTCATGGCTGCAACTCAGTCTCATTTTACTATTGTAAATAACCAAGGGGAAAGAAAAAGGTTGTTGTACGACAAGCAGAAGCCATAGAGTACAGCTAAGAATTGCAACTCACTGAACTATGGAGTATTTCCCACTGCAATAACCTTCAGAATGACAGAAGCATAAGGGGAGAGTAAAATTGATGCCTAATAAAGGCTTCACCCTTGTAAAAGGTATTTAAAGTAAAAATAAATAAAACCCCCCACATTAAACAGTATGAAAGAAATGAGGCAGGAATATGAAGAAAAACACAGGTGATAATTCTTGAATATGCAAACACATGCAGAATTCTTAACAAAAGGAGTATTAAACAATAATCTCTGGGACAAATGTACAAAGGTCAACTTTTTTTTCTTTTTTTTTTTTTTTTTTTTAAAATTCAACACTCCTGAGCAGATTTTTTCCAACAATTTTCTTTCTAGCTATGAGTTTCATAGGTAATCATATGAAAACATTTATTCTTATTATAACAGGTCTTTGATGTCTATGCAACAAACTAATTGGTATGGTTTATTCCTTCCTGAATCCCAGTTCAAAACACAAGCAGCTGAATTGGAAAAAAGAAGTTTATCAGAGTTTTAAATTCTTTCTTAATTCTTTGGCTCTCTAGGTTTCATAGGCAGCCACTCTTATCTCATCCAAACAGCTTGAAATGAGACATTGCCATGGGAAACAAACTGGTAAAACAGTGCAATAGCACTGCATCAGCTACAAAGACAAAGATAGTGCAGTGCTGGTACAGTTCAGAAAGAGGGGTGGGGGAAGCAAGTCCTGGACATTTTATACTCTAAACTTTAGCTCTTCATACATTGCAATCCTATCAGACTCACATGTTTGTCCATCCCATCACCAAAGCAAAGGCAACTCCAGCAGTCTAATTTTATTATTTCATTTACTATGTCAAGCAACCCAAGGGTTGCTCAAAAGCTCCCCTTTAGATGAACTGCTCTAGATGAGCATGCAGGGAAACACTACCAGAGCAGAAATTTCCTCTTGTCTTCAGTGGAGCTCAAACAAACCACACAAAATTTATCACTGATGACTTGTGAACACAGTAGCATACACCCTGTATTCCATTATCTCCTGAAAAAAGCACAAAGTACACCAAATTCACCACACTGACATACTGTAGAAGAAAAGGTCTTGCAGGCAGCATCTATCACTGGTTCTTGTGCTCATGACAATAAGTAATCTATTTTTCTCTCTTGTTTCTAATGTTAAGAGACACTTCTTGGCATTAATCATGAATTATAACCAACATCTGACAGCTCTTTTCTACAACAGACTTTAATAAGTTTTTAATGTTTCCTCTGCAGGTGTTTGATAGCTTATGGATTATATGGAGTGAAGTGGAAGAAGAAGAATTAAATACACAAAGATGTAATTTTAAACCAATCTTGATTTTAAAAACAACCGACCTGTCCAGTATTCTTAATGTAAAACAGACGTTTTCTGGTACAGATTTCTTTTGCAACCCAGTAAGGTTAATATCAGAAAGCTGTCTAAGAACTACATTTCTTTTCTAGAGAGACAGATTGAATAAATTCCCCAAGTTTCTGCTAAAGTAAGCTGCACTTAGAAATCCTTGGCACCTTTACATTTGCCATTTTAAAAATCACCTCAGCCTACTTTATTTTATCCTAAGAAACAACTTAAACATTAAAATCAATGCTAGAGCATATGTGCCCCAGACAGCCAACACAGCCACATACGTCCAAGAATTCTAAACTTATCTGAAATATAAGTGCTTCTTTTTTTGCTCCTTGACTATGAACACATTAAAAAGAGCCTCAGACTGTGCATTTTAAGAAAAACCTCCATCATGATGTACGCTCTTCAGCCTTATAGAAATATCTCTGGTAATAATTTAGCCTGAACTCTACTATTAATTCTCAAAATCACACCCCCTCCACCAAGCACATAGAGCTTGGAGAAGTCTGCCCCTCATCTAAGAACTGACCACATTTCAACAGGAAAGCAGCATTCAAGAATAATGTTATTTACCATTGTCAGGAGTTCCTAAACAAATCATCAGTACTCACATGACTGAGTTAATTTTCAGCACACTCAGAGGTGTGTTGAGAATTATCATGGTGAAAGGGATGATCAACAAAAGTATTATAACTTACCTTAACACCAACACAGGAACTACTAGGTGTACAAAGAAGAACAGAGGGTTTATTTTGGTTGTTGTTTGATTTTAGTAAAGAGGACAGCACAAATAAGTTTGGTGCTCTCCCACCTGCACATGGGAAGGCACACAGGGAGTAAGGGACGAGCAAAACTTAGGTAAACAAAAGATACTCAAGTGTATGCAGTGAGTAGTGACCTAGATTTTGAACCAAGATACACACATGCTTCAAACAAGCAGAAACATTAAAGTAGAAAAATGACACAGAGAAGTACCAAAATTACTGACACTCAGGAAGACTTCAAATTTTTTAAGCTGCACATCAATTGCTTTCAGAAACACACCTCTGAACGCAGTAAAATATCTCACTACAGTTGAGAACCACAGCAGATTGACAAATACAGGTTACAAACTACACAAGTTAGAAACAATTACATAAGGCTTTACAGCACAGCCCAACCTTCACTGCACACAGCAACTTCTTTCAAAGCAGCCAGTTCCCAGAATTAAACCAGAACACCTCTGAAGACACAACAAATCCTATCAGAAGCCTTCTTAAAGCCTAGAAAACTCCCCCCACAAAGCTAACAGCAAACAGAAGAAGTAACAGAAGAATAGCAGGAACTAATATGTTTTCCCTTACCTTTGCTGAGAGTGCCTGTGATGAGCTTAAAAATAGTCTGGGCAAACTTGACAATCCCATGCTTGCATCTCTTTGAACATCCACTCATGGTTCAGGCAGGTAGAAAAACTCTTCTCTCTTACAAAGTCCAAAAATAACAACAACAACAAAAAAAAAGCAGGCAAATTCTTCACAAAGTTGAGATGACGGGTTGTGCAACACACAAACCTCTGCCCTCACACACCAAACCCCAGACTCTGCACTGAAATTTGCCACTCTGAAGCTTATAAGAAGGATTGCAACGGAGCAAGGTGCACCTGCTTTCAAGTAAAGGTACCGCTCTGCCCATCAGCCTCTCGGCCGGTAATGCACACACCTGCCGCTGCTAAGGTAGAAACTGCTGAGCACAAAACCACCTCTACCACTCAGGGGGCGTGGGAGGTTTGTCTCAGCCGGCTGTGCCCCGTTTCTGGGCTGCCACGCTGGGCACTGGGAATGCAGCAAGGAATGCTGGAGTCACCGGCTGCAGACTGCTGCAAACAAAAGGAGCTACTGTTTGAAGATCGTTTTCTTGGTGCTGTTTTCCAGCTGATTTCAATTAAGTTGTCGATTTTACTCTCTTCAGGCCAAGGAAACCTCGAAAATAACAATTTTTTTTTCATTCTACCAGCACTGTAGTCACACTTTGCATGCAGAAGCTGCAGAGCATTCCTTTGCAAAACCTTCCAGAAGTAGGAAAAAAAGCTGCACCCAGGGAAAAAAAAATCTCTTTAATATTACTGGCTTAGATGCTGCTCAGATAGCGATTTGCTCAGCGCTCAGCCTTCCGGAGCCGGCTGGGCTCGGGCTTGCCCCTCTGCAGCACCACATTTCACTTTTCGTGCTGGTCCGGTGCTCACAAGGCTCTCTGTACTGCACAGGGAGTTATCCCCTAGCAACAGCCGCAGCTCTGGCTTCTCCAGTTCAGTCAGTTATTGCTGCGTGCCTGGAATACTCTGAATAAAAAGACTTGATGCGTCCAGCAGCGAAGCGGAGATACCTCGGACCCCACCTGAGCGCTGGGCGGACTCAAACATCTTTAGGTTTAATTCATGCTGACCTCGTCTCGGGTGTTGTTAAACAATCCCCCAAATGCACTGCTTGCTTGCCTCGGTTACCAGGCTTACCTCAGGTTTCTGCTCACACCTAGCTGCCACCCGTTAGATTCCTTCATCAGCCCTGTCTCTAACAGAGTGATCTGGAGCCAGCCATCACCTCCAAGCGGCAACAGCGTGTTCCCGCCTTTACGAGGGACAGGAGCAGCAGCTTTGCACTTCAGGGAACAGCGATACACCCTTTACTCCGGGGGCAGTAAACTGCTTTACCGCGGTAACTTACATTCCTCAGGTAAAATTCAGGGCTTTACCAAACGGCTCACCTTGATCTTGAGACAACGACTGTCTGTCCCTCTGGGCTGGGAGCGCCCTTCCCCTCCTCATGTTAATCTCCACATCAGATTATTCTGTTTGTGGGGATCCTCAGCCCAGTGTTATGAATGGGAAACTGAGTCAGACTAAAAACATTCCTCAACATTGTTAGAAACATAGGGCTAAACAGAGAGTGGTGCACGAGCTTCCTGTGTAAATAATATTTCTACCCTACATCACAGATTAACAACTAGGGTAAAAAATCCAAGAGTGATGTGAGGATGGAGGGTGGGAATGGGGGTGGGGGTGTGATTTGTGGAAAGCACAGTGCTAAGTAACTCCTTAATGAAACCATCTCCAAGGCTGTCCTTTATTCCCAGAGTTCCAATTCAAAGTTGAAAATGTGATTCTTCAAAAGAAAAAAGTAAGCTGTAATAAGGCAGTAAAACGTCAATAGGGAAATCAAGGAGTCAGCAGGTTGTTAATTAGTATATCTCTGTATCAAAGGTTTGCAGCATGTTTAATTGCATTTATATATACCTACATTATGATATAATTGGGGGGTATGTAGGACAATAGACAGAGGGAGTGCTACAGGCAGTAGTAAGAAAAAAGTTATGGAAACTGAGAGGTCTTACATAGCAGGGAAAATAAAACTGTATAATATTCAGACAGGACTTTAAGCCTCACTGGCACTTTAATTTCCAGAGAGAATGAGATTTCTTCTCAGACATCCATTTGCCTCTTTTGGGCCATATGTTACAGTTTAACCCCAGCCAGCAGCTCAGCCCCACACAGCCACTTGCACTCCTATGGCAGGATGGGGGAGAGAATTGGAAGGGTAAAGCAAGAAAACTCATGGGCTGACATAAAGACAGTTTGATAGAGAAAGAAAAATCTGCACACAGAGGAAAACAAAACAAATTTGCTGTTTCCCATGGGCAGGCAGGTTCAGCCATCCCTGAGACAGCAGGGCTCCATCACACGTAATATTGACTTGGGGGAAAAAGTCACATCATTCCAAATGTCTTCCTCTTCCTTCTTCTTCCCCCAGATTTATAGGATAAGCATAATGACATATGGTCTGGAATATCCCTGGGGTCAGTTGGGGTCACCTGTCCTACCTGTATCCCTTCCCAAATACTTGGTTCTGCATAAGTGGTGCTCAGCAGTAACGAAAAAAAATCCCTGTTTTATCAACACTGCTTCCAGCAGAAATCCAAAACAGCCCATATGGGGTGGTGTGAAGAAATTTAACTCTATCCCAGCCAAACCCAGCACATCTATAACAGAGGAAAAGGGGCCAAAAGGAACACAAAATGTACAACAATAGTAGGGGATCATCATAGCCACAGAGTTGCATAAAAGCTGCAGTAGGTTCAGTGAAGCGGTGGAAATCTCAGTCCTGTCACTCAGGGAAGACTGGAATTAACCAAGTTTTCAGCAGAAGTTTCAGCACCCAGAGGCCCTCTAAACACTGACATTCAAACAAAACCAAAAAGGAAAATACTTGGGCGTTTTACTGATCCTGAAGGGTCTCACTGCTCTTATCTCTGGGAAAGCACAAAGCCAGCTTATTCCCATTGCAGGAAAACATCTTCAGCAATTGACAGAGAATGTCCATGAGAAACAAAGGTGTTATATCCTCATGTGAGCTTTTCTTATAGTGGCCTGAGTAAGAGAAACAGTGATTCTATATATTAAATTTCTGTATATTACCAGAAGTCTAAGGAGGTCAGCCTGAAGTAGAAAGGCCTGCAAAAATAAGGTTATTCAAGGGGAAGGTTGAGATGTAGGGGAAAATATTTTTCTCTGAAGGCTTTAATATAATAAACTCCAAAAGAGTACAGAATATGTCCTGTCATTTTGTACACCAGTTTTCAGGACACTTAATGAGGGGCTACAGTAGTTAACAAAACATTCAGAAATGAAACTGGTTCACTGAAACCTGTGTTTAGTTTAATTTTCTGCATGTCAAATCTAAGAACACTATATACAAGTTAACTATCATCCCAAAAAGATTTAAAACTGTATTATAGGAAATTATTCCATCCTAATTTGCCATGCAGGAACACAGTGTAGGTGGGTGAGAGGTAAAAATATTCTCTCAGTATGTAAGACTCATACGAGTCAAGTTCAACCTGGGGTTCAGCCAGTACTGACAGAAAAGACAGCTTAAACCTATTTGCATCAGGAGAAAGTTTAATCCCTTTAACTTGAAGCTCCACAGCAAATGCTTAAGGATAAGTATGAGCAATCAGACTGTGAACCTGGATGCCCTGCTTTCCTACAGCCCTCTCCGGTATAAAGGGAACATCCCTGATTTTCTGTGGGTACTTTAGATCTGAAAGAGCGATTCCAGAGCTGACTGCTGCCAAGGGGGTCAGGGTACACCTTTGTGTTACCCAGTTCATACCACAGACGTCCTCATCACGCTGTGGAAGCCAAAAAGGTAAAGGAAGGGATGGCCAGGATCCATCATAGATCTTGAGTGCTCTCAGAGTACATTCTAGTACTTGCTTTTTTAATAATATCTTCCTAAGTTTCTGCTGCTTGGTATCATGGGAGACAATTGTCAACCAGTTGGGTATTTGGTCTGGTCCATTCTTTTATCTGACTGCAGAGAGATTTCTCACAACAGCAAAAATAATCTCAGCCGAAGTAGGATAACCCAAGTCACTCCTTTTCCCCGTGGTCTGGGGAAGTGCATCATTGCAGAAGTTTCTCCCAAACTCCTCTTAAATTTTTTCTTAGGAAGTTTTTCCGTGTCAGTCTGAGGCACTGTTATATTAAACCAGTAAGAAAGAGTAGGATATTTCCTCCTGCACTGGGATTCTTTTCAGTCTCCACGTATTCATCTCGAGTCTAGTAGTCCCTGCTGCTAACTTGTCAAAGTTAGACACTTAACTGGAGCATGACAGAGATTCCTGCCCAGGCTGTGCACCCAGCTCTCCTTCCCAGAGACGAGAGTACAGGAACAGATGATATGCACCGAGTCTCACCCAGGGAGGGGAGTTTAGAGGTGCCAGCTGTTCTCTGAGGTCCAGAAGGTTGTCAGAGGCGTACTGTACCATCTTCATTGCACTCCCAAAGGGTACAGCTGTCTCAGGATAGACCATGAATGAAACTTCAGTGATCTGTTTGGAAGTAAGTCTAGCAAGTAGTGGCAATTGTTCCTGCTGGCTGTGTCCTAATTACCTCTAGATTTGAGGTAACTTAATGCGTCAAAAATCACAGTTTTATTGATTCCTAGGAAAAAGTATAGCTTCAAGGAATAGCTTTAAAAATCAAGAGCTGACACCTTACCTGACTGCCAGTAGCCTGTATGGGTAGAGCTCTCAGCACACCATATCCCATGCCATTATCATTTGCAATGGCACCACCATTAATATTAAGCATTTTCCATGTATAGAAATCCAACCACGTTGGACTCCCAAGAAAGTTTGTACTAATAGCTGCTTTTCAAATCTGGGAAGCTGATATGTACCCAGATGAACTTACTTGCCTATGATTATCCAGAACAAAGCAGCAGCAACTTTTCTTTTGTAGCAGTCCAGCAGCAGCATCCCAGCTGTGATATTATCTTCTCCACTGGTTTCTGACATTGCTGCCAGGCAGATAATGACCAGACTGTGTTTTCATTCATTCTATAATTCCAGTCAGTATTATCAGATGGAGCCTCAGGAACATTGTCTGAAAATTTCCTCATCACTACAGAGCTTGATTTTTTATGGCACAGTAGTTATCTCTAGATTCAGGCAGCATTCTTCCCTGGATAGGAACGTATACATCAGTATTTTTCACAAACTGTCCACTCAAATGGGATCATCTCTTTATTTAATATCCCATCTGTCAAGTATGACTAATTGTTTATTTACACAGAAATCTCGGAGAAGAAATAGTACTTATGAAAAAGCACACATGCTATAAATGGTTTTTAAAGGTGCATTGAGAAACTAATAGGATTGAGATTTGGGTGTGTGCTGGTTTTGGCTGGGGGAGAGTTAATTTTCTTCACAGTGGCTGGAATGGGGCTGTGCCTTGGATTTGTGCTGAGCACTGATGATAATAGAGATGTTCTTGTTATTCCTGAGCAGTGGCTAAATAGAGCCAAGGCCTTTTCTGGCCTTTTCTGTACCACCAGGCAGACAAGGAGGCTGAGGGTGCATGGGAAGCTGGGAGGAGACACAGCTGGGACAAGTGACTCCAACTGACCAAAGGGATATTCCAGACCATAGAACATCATGCTCAGTACATAAAGTGAGGGGAGGAAAGAGGATGGGCAGACATTTGAAGTGATGGCATTTGTCTTTTGAAGTAACTGTTAGGCGTGATGGCATGGGACCCTGATCTCCTGGAGTTGTCTGAACTCCTGCTGCACATGGTGTGCTGGTTTTTAAAAACTCAGCAGGGAAAAGTTAAGTCTGCTTGAGCTGTCCCTTTACGATAGCAGAGGAGGAAAACTAAGCAAATAAGACTGTGAGAGGTTAAAAACATTAGAGTTACTCTTTTACTGAGCTAAAACTTGCAAATAACAAAAAAATACAGAGGAAAAAGAATGGTTTACCCACAAAACCAACAAAAGCAAAACTGCCTCCCATTCCCACTGCACCGGCTCCACGTGGCCCGGGGAGAACAAAGAAAACACTGTGGCAAACAAATCCTTACAATCCAACACCCTCATCAAGTGGACAAAAACAGTGGGGAAAATACAGGCAATACAAAACCAAGCATGATGTAGAGGGTGTAGAATACAGAGTTTGGTCACTCCCTCAAAGTGCAAAACTCCGCCTCCTACCCCTGTAACTACAACACCGTGGGAGGCAGGGAGTGAATTCTTTGTTTTGCTTTGCTTTTGCTTTCCTTATTAAACTGTCTTTGTCTCAATCCATGAGTTTTCTAGCTTTGATTCTCTCCCTGATCCTGCCAGTGGGGCAGTGAGTGAGTGGCTGCATGGTTCTTGGCTGTTTGCTGTGGTTAAACCATGACAGGGGACAACACCTTTTGCCTGAAGTACAGGTACACACATACAGAGTGCACAAAAACTGAGTTACAATTCTGACTTTTTTTCCAGGAGCAGCCCTTGACACCTTGAAAGCCACTCCAAGCAAGTGGTTCATCTCTGCCTGTGGAAAACTACATTGATCTGCCTGTGGAAAACTACACTGACTTCCCTGCAGTTTGTGCAGAGGGAGCTTTTCTCAACACAGGAGGCTGAGGCCAGTGCATAGATCTTTTTCAGCCGGCCAAGCACAGTACTTGCCATGCAAGCTCCCTGCAGAGTGGCTGAAGTTCCAGAACTTGTGATATTCCAGCTCTGGACTTCTCTTGGGGTAGTTTGTCACTCTTGCTAAGATGTACTGGTAATGTCATAATTCCGACTGGGATGAGATTGATGAGACTGAATATTTTTTTTAACTCTTGAATACATCTGAAGACATACAAGGTCTAAAGCAAAAGGGTGCTATACCCCATCCCTGAAAATTACACAGAACTTCTGTAAAGGAAACAAACCCCAACAAATTTAGGCACTGTTCACAGTTTGAGAGTTTTCTGGCTACGAGAGTGCAGGAAACACTCCAGTGACGTCACAGCTTTCATTGTGTCTGCCCTTATCAAATGTGTGTCAGTGAGATTAAGAGCAGCAGAGGCAGAGCCACACACAGGCTCTAAAGAAATATTTCACAGGGAAGTGAATTCTGAGCAGCTGATGGTTTAACATACGAAATGCATCTTTGCTGCCGTGCTTCCAGCAGTGATGATGTCAATATTTTAATGAGTCATGCTTAGCTATCCCCTTGGACCTGCATTCTCAGGATAGTTGTACTACAGAGAGGAGTTAGATATGCTCTTCCTTTGTTCTGTCAATCACAGTTTGCTTAACCATAACTAAGGACAGAGATATATTTGTATTTGCCATTTGGCAAACACAAAGCTGCTCAGAGAGCAAACATCATATACTGAACACAGAGACTCGTAGTCAGCTTATAAAGCTGCAAGTGGGGACAGGGTGGTCATGATCTTGTCCTTGCACATAGGGAGTTAGTGGGAGCTGAAGGCAGCTGCCCCAGAAAGACATCTGCCACCCAGAATAAGTGGTCTAGTCACAAAGAAAGAGGTTTCCTTCTTATAGGTAAGTGAGTTAAGCTCCTAAACTCCATGGATAAATCAGCCTTAGGAGAGTCATTACAGTGGACCAAAGTAGGGGGGGGAAAGAAAAAGTTAAACCATGCTTCCCTTCACTGCAACAATTTGTCAAAGGGCTCTCCAGACTCCTAAGCTGTGAGTGTTTTCATTAAATCAATGGCTGCTCTTATGCCTCCCAGCTTCACTGACATGGAATCACGCACACAGTCATTTTCATTTTAGAGAAGCATGAGAGCATGGATGAGTTGAGCTGCCCTTGAATGGAGTAATGCAATGGCTAATGTGTTAGCTGTGCTTCAGTGGCTTGGTAGGACAGGTTAGGGAAAAAAACAATGCAATAACACTGATAAGAACATCAGTTGGAAGAATTACTGTGGCAGTAAGGCTAGCACAGCTCCTCCCAGAGGCACTGTCATGAAATTTCCAAAATAAAATTTCTTCAGCATTTCAGTTTCAGGGAAAATTAGAACTATGACTTCCTTCACCCCTCCAACACATATTAGCCTTTCACTCAACCTTGAGTTAGTTCACCCATGCATCCACTGGTCAGGATATACCTTGATGAGACAAAGCATTTTCTTTCTTTACACTGCAGTAATTACCTCAGGCAGAATTGATTGAAAATATTCTTTCAGACGTTTTTTTAATATATATTTATGAAGTGGATCTAATACCATTTACCCACCTCATACTTACTTTTGTCATCCCAAAAATCTGTTTGCCTCAGTATAATAAGGTTTAATGATTTGACACCCATCAGTTTTATGACAAGCTATCTTTATCTTGGTGTGAGCATTATGAAGCAGAGCAGTCTTAAGTCAGGAATCTTTGCTACCTTTTGCAGCCTGTCCATCCTTGAAGTGTAGGCAAATTGATTTATGCAACAGACATTGAACTTTGCAGAAAGCAGCAAAAGAGATTATATACTGCTATATTATAATGAGCTGTAACAATTTGTTCTAATATGGAAACTTAAACTCTGGTGGCAGCTCAAAGATTGCACAAAGACTTACATAAGTGATGTCAAGCAGGATAGGAAAGCACAGATTGTGCTTCCTGACTGAAGTCCTTTTACCTTCATCAAATTTGGGATGTTTTTATTTTGCTTTAGGCACAAAATGGTGCTGAAGCTTTCGAACACACAGTTAAGCCCTTTCCCAATTAAACCTCTATAAAGGGATTTAAATTCACGTACAATTTTGAAATAATCATTCTTCAGTTGAATGGGAGGAATAGCTACATAAAATTATTGTTTCAGCTGACTGGAAAAAAAGTGAAGCAAGAAAGACTGTTAATAACAACCCAAAAAGAAACAAACTGTTTAATCCAAGCAGTTTTCACAGCTCTTAAGCTTTCTTTACCAAAATAGTTCTCTTAAGAGGGAAAACAATCTTATAGGATAATAATTTCTAAGGGAAAAAAAAAATTAAAAATTGGGGGGAGAAGGGTTTGGGAGGCTTTTTTGAGGTTAAAGAAGTTATTTGAACTCTTCTGGAAATCTTCTCTTGATTTGAAATCTGCACTGTGTATCTGATTTTGTAAATAAGTTTATACCCTTTCAATTACTTTTCTGACAGACGTAAATTTATACCCTGTAAGAGGTCGTTCCATCTCTGACTCGCTACTTTGTTTTTACATTAACCTGTGCAATGAACACTTGGTAATCAGCCGCTCCACCTTTGCACGATAGGTTAATAAGACAATTAGGCGCCTCGGGCAAAGCTTCTTGGAAGCCCCTTCAAGTTGCACAAGCGGCAATTAAGCACTTCACACTAAGGAAGCCCTTTCCATCGGCTGAGGTCCGTGCCAAGGGTCAGTTTCGCAGGGTACCAGGAGCCCTCCCCGGAGCCCAGCGGCTGAACACGGTGTCGTAAGCCTCTGGCTTACCTGCCTTTGTCCCGCTCGTGTCCCACCTGCCCGCGTCTCCTCTTTGTCTCGGATCCAGTTTGCTCACCCCCTGCGTCCCTCCCGCGGCCCTTCCCTGACTGTCTGGGCTGACTGCACCCTCTTCTCTCACTGGTGATAGTAACTTTTTGCACTTTTCTAGCCTTTCCTTTTCTGTCCCTCTTCTCTCCACTCCCGCTTTTATCATTACTAATTGTTACAAATAAAGCAAATTGCCTGTTTGAGACCTAACATCTGGAGTTTTGTGCTTTAATCTCGCCTTCGAGGTAATAATCTGAAAGAACCACGTTGCAGCCCCTGACTGGACTGTAACATGCCCACAGACTCAAATATGGCTGTTAATGGCCTAATTGGCAAATCTCTAATAAATGAAAAGCTGTAAATGGCTTTTAGACGCAATAACCACTTGAAGAAGCGTGTCATAGCTAGTCTGTGAAGAAGAGCCCTGCCTGTTATGATACAGAGCAATAAAATTCAATACAGGCTACAATAATTTGATTATGTCATATGTGAATTCATAGACACCTGTGAGAAATTTTTGTAAGTTGCTCTGACCCTTGAAAGTTCCACTAATAAAAAGAGGAATGATACTTCTATTATTATCTTGTTTAAAATGCATCAATCAGCAAAACACAGAATAATGTTCTGTAGTCAGGCATTAACCAGATGTGTATGGCTACACTATCATTGCAACAGTTTGTAAGTTACCCTCAGGTGAAACCTGCCCATTTGGGAAAACCCACAACTCTTTATAAATACTCCACATTTGGGAGTTCGAATTCCCTTTAAAAAAGATCAATTAAAAGGGGAGATTCATAATAAATATGATAAGCTTTTCTCATTATCCTTTTGAAGTACGTGCTTTAGGAAAATGCCTTCTGCCCCTCTTTCATTCCCAACAGGTTTTTCCTCATCATAAACCTTCCCATTTTACCACTGTGTAGTGGGAGTTATGGTAGATTTACAAGACGAAAAATCAAGACAAAGAACAAGGAGCCTACTAACAGGAAAAGTCTGACCAAATTCAACCATCATTTTTTATCACTTCTGGCTGTGGAATCCAGGAATTTAAAAGTTTCCCCACACCCCAACTTGGTTCCTTCACTCAGTCAAGCTTTTTGTGGCTGAGTAACAGAAACCCCATCCTCCTCCCTGGTAAACAGTTGGAATCTGCTGGGTGAACTGCTTCCATGAGCAGTACTGCTGGCTGCTGTGAAAGTCAGATCTAATATGTTATACAGGAAAACATGGGT
>JAWWES010000028.1:0-13356 GCA_035583135.1 Lophotriccus pileatus | reverse complement strand
CCAGAGAAGCTGTGGCTGCCCCTGGATCCCTGGGAGTGTCCAAGGCCAGGCTGGAGCCACCTGGGAGAGTGGAAGGTGTTGGGGATGGAACAGGATGGGCTTTAAGGTCCCTTCCCACTCAAACCATCCTGGGATTCCGTGAAATAGGAGAAAAGAGAAATAAACTTCTGGCTTGGTTTTGGTCGTGCTGCAACAGCCCCACAAGGGGCAGGGAACCCCCTCTGGAGCAGAGGGATTTATCCCTGGAAGGCTGAGTGTGAGGAGAACAGACCAAGGAGGGATTGACCTTGTGGGAGAAGCTGATGGGGACAGGAGAGGGCCCCAAAATGTGCAGAGGGCCCCAAAATGTGCTGCTGTTCGTGCAGAGCAAACACAGGGAGCCTGCAAAAAAAGATGGAGAGGGATTTTTGTGGTGACAGGACGATGGGAATGGTTTCAAACTGAAAGGGAGCAGGGTTTGTAACCTCCAGGTACAAACTTCTCCCTTCAGGCTTCGGATACAAGGTGGGTTTGGAAGTTGAATAAAAACGTGGCGTCTTTGATGCCTGAATTCAGTGACCTGAGCACCCAGATATCGAGATCCTGCTGCACAACAGGCAGGGAACCCCCTCTGGAGCACAGGGATTTATCCCTGGAAAGCTGAGTGTGAGGAGAACAGGCCGAGGAGAGACTTACCTTGTGGGAGAAGCTGATGGGGGACAGGAGAGGGCCCCAAAATGTGCAGAGAGCCCCAAAATGTGCTGCTGTTCGTGCAGAGCAAGCACTGGAAACCTATAAAAAAGGATGGAGAGGGACTTTTTATAGGGGCATGTGGTGACAGGACAAGGGAAATGGCTTCAAACTGAAAGGGAGCAGGTTTTTTAACCTCCAGGTACAAACTCCTCCCTTCAGGCTTCGGATGCAAGGTGGGTTTGGAAGTTGGGTGAATCCGTGGTGGTACTCTGGCATTTCAGGGGTAATAATCCCTGGGTAATAATGTTTCCCATTCCTTGGGATTAAAGGCCCTTTTTCCTTGGGCAAAAATGCTTCCCATTCCCTGGGATTAACCCCCCTTTTCCCTTGGGTAATAATGCTTCCCATTCCTTGGGATTACAAACCCTCTTTCCTTGGGTAATAATGTTTCCCACTGCCTGGCATTAAAACACTTTTTTCCCTTGGATAATAAGTTTTCCCATTCCCTGGGATTAAAAAACCCGATTTCCTTGGGTAATAATGCCTTCTGTTCCCTGGGATTAAAAATCCTTTTCCCTTGATAACAATGTTTCCTATTCCCTGGGATTAAAACCCTTTTTCCCCTGGACAATAATGTTTCCCATTCCCTGGGATTATAACTCCTTTTTCCTTGGGCAAAAATGCTTCCCGTTTCCTGGTATTAAAAGCCCTTTTCCCTTGGATAATCAGGTTTCCCTTTTCCAAGCAAGCAGCCTCTGAATCCATTCCCTCCCTGTCCAGTGTCCAGAGGAACTGCTGGGAAGGCATTCCCAAGCCAAGGTGGAGCCAGGCAGCTGGGAAGTGGCTCCCAAGGATACCTGGCCCTGCCAAAAAACAAGGACCAGGAAAATCACACATCTGGGAGGGAAGAGGGACAGCTTGAGGTGACAGGGAAGGACACTGGGATTGTTGGGAAGATCGCTGGGATCGTGCCAGGGAAGCTGGGCCAGGCCAGAGGGTGTGAAGCACCAGACTGTGGATTACAGAGGGAAAAGCTGGAGAAGCCTGGAAAGGGAGCTCCACTGACCAGCTCCGCGTGTCCCACGGGCTCTCCGGGAATTCTGGGACGCCGGGAGCCGAGTTCCAGGGAGACACGTGCGAGGGCAGCGCGCTGGAGCCCCGCGGGAGCTCCGGGCGCTCCCAGGGGGGCGGGAATGGTTTTTGGGTTGCCCGGGGCTGACGCAGGCCAGGGGTTTGAGATGCAGATTGCGCTGGGGGTGGGGTCCCAGGGGGAAGAGGCTGCGAAATTCCGACCCGCGGGATAACAAAGGGCATTAAGGAGGGGTCGGCGGCCTCGTGGGTGGACGCCGGGAGACACGGCGGGAGCGGAGGATCCCTGAGGAGGAGTGGGACGGGAGCACGGGGAGGCTGGAGGTAGAAATCCCGCGAACGAGGTGTTTGTGGAACCCGGGACTGTGCCGTGGGAAACCTGGCGTGGAACCGGGAAGGAAACGTGGGGAGCCAAGCGGGGACCCGACAGCTCACGGAGCTGCTGCTGGGAAGGGGCTTCGATCGCAGCTGGGATTGGGGTGGCCGGGGAGGCTTGGGAATGGTCGCACCGGGAATTCAGTGGGATCAGCTTTGGAAAGTCACCCGTTCTCGATTTCTGCGGGGGTGTCTGTGCTGGTGTCTGTGTCCCCCATCCCGCTCGTCGGGAGGAGATGGAGCTGCCGAAGCTGGGTGGGAACAGGGACACGACTCCAGTGATCTGTAAATGGCGCTGGTCCCTACATTTAAACGAGTCTAAAGGGGGAAAAACCCCACAAATCCCATGTATTTTAGAGCTCTGAAATGCTGGATTTCGTGGGAATTTGAGGAGTCAAGAGTCTTGGCTCGGGCCGTGAGGGATCTCCCCCTGGAACCTCCTGCAGGACGGGGCTGGCTGATACACCACCTCGTACATTTCATCTCACTTTAATGAACTTTAATTCGCTTTTTGTTTTGGACTCCCACTTGCAACTCTTTGTTACCCTCAGCAGTTACAAACACCCCCCCGAACCTCGACATCCCCCCGCTTTTTCTGGGCTGTTCCCTGGTGCTTCTCCCTTCCTCTGGCGCTCGGAGGGGGGGAGGGGGGAGCTGACTCGGGGCGGGCTGGCCCATTCAAGCCTTTCCCCTTTTTTTTTTGGAACTTTCCCCGCTGCAGGAGAGAAACGCCCGCCCTACACCAGGAGGAAATACGGCGACAGGCGGGACATCCCCCTGAAGGTGTCCTCGGTCCTGCCGGGGCTCCGCTACGCGCTGCGCAAAGCCCGCGGCTCCCCATGGAATGACAGCGTCAGCCCCAGCACGCGCATCAAGCAGCACTTCCAGGACTACGCCAAGGTGGGGCCGGAGCCCGGGGACGCCCACCTGAGCCTGGGCGTGGAGGAGGAGCCCAACCCCTTCCACAAGTGGCCGGAGAAGTCGCTGAGCCAGCTGCAGCACTACCTGCTGGACCCCAAGAGCTACACGCTGGCGCTCTCGGCCGCCATCGGCTCCCTGAAGGGGGTGGTGGAGTCCCTGCTCGGCGACGCGAAGGTTCCTCCCGCCCCGGAGGACGGAGGAGGAGGAGACCCCGGTGTCGAGCCCGGGGGTGCCACCAGCGATCCCTGGGGAGAGAAGGGCACGAGGAAATCCACCCGGCTCCTCGCCAACAGCAAGAGTTACACGCATTTCTGGGAGGAGGAGAAGGAGGATCCCGAGGGAGACGATGGTGGGAGCCCCAAGGGGAAACCCAGCGCTGCTGCCCCCTCCGAGAACGGAGAGTCCACGGGCAGTGCCAACCAGTCCTTGCTTAAACTGGCCAATGTGCAGCTTCCACAAACAAGGAAAAGAGGTAAGGGCTGGAGAAACGGGGCTGGCTTTGTCCAGCAGGTAGGATGCTTGGGGTGCGCTTGGAGTCATCCCAGAGCAGGCAGAGACCTCCTGGCAGCATCCAGACACATGTGTGGAGGTGTTTCCACAGCCTCTTGTTCTCCTGGGAGGGAGGACTGAAGGGAAAAGGGAAGGAACTCAGGGAATGTCAGTGAAAGTGGGTGTTGTTCCCTTGCTCTGCTTCCAGGTGACAGGGACATCATCAGGTCGTGGCAGTGAATTTAGTACCAAATGATGATTTATTTATTGTTTATTTATGACCATTTATTATTAGATCAGAGCAGGATAATGGGAAGTGAAACAAATCCTGCAAACACCTCTTCCCTTCCCAAGCTGAACTTTATTCCTGGTTCATCTGCCATCCTCCAAGGGGCCCAGAGCAGGCAGAGACCTCCTGGCAGCATCCAGACACATCTGTGGAGGTGTTTCCACAGCCTCTTGTTCTCCTGGGAGGGAGAACTGAAGGGAAAAAAGAGGGAACTCATGGAATGCCAGTGAAATGCCTGAAAGTGGGTGTTGTTCCCTTGCTCTGCTTCCAGGTGACAGGGACATCATCGGGTCGTGGCAGTGAATTTAGTACCAAATGATGATTTATTTATTTTGTTGTTTATTTTTTATTAAATCAGAGCAGGGTAATGGGAGGTCAAACAAATCCTACAAACACCTTCCTCCTTCCCAGGCTGAACTTTATTCTTAATTCCTCTTTAACCTTTGCTATCCCCCAGAGCTCCTGGCAGCATCCAGACACATCTGTGGAGGTGTTTCCACAGCCTCTGGTTCTCCTGGGAAGCAGAACTGAAGGGAAAAGGGAAGGAACTCAGGGAATGTCAGTGGAAATGGGTGTTGTTCCCTTGCTGTGCTTCCAGGTGACAGGACATGATTTATTACCAGATTTATTACCAGTTAAATCCGAGCAGGGTGACGAGAAGTCAAACAAATCCTACAAACACCTCCCTCCTTCCCAGGCTGGTCTCCATTCCTGATTGCTCTTTAACCTGTCCTCCTAACCCCTTCCAAACCCCAAGGCTTGCCATCCCTGTCCCAGGTGCAGAGGTGCTGGCCGCGGAGATCGTCCCCCAGAGCGCGGCGGAGCCGGGAGCGGCGGATCCCGACGTTCCCAACCCGGCTGCCAAGAGAGCCAGGACTGGGGAGGGCCCAGACAGCCCTGCTCCCGTCCCCAGCCCCGTCCCCGCTCTCGTGGAGGCGCCTTCTGCCGAGACAGCCGTGGAAAACGCCGTGCTGAGCAGCGTGGAGGGCCAGCCTCAAGGAGAGAGCCGAGCGGGAAGCGGTGAGAGTTCCCTGATTCCCCTTGGGAATTCGTTCCTTCGGAGGCTGGGCCTTTAAAGGATGATGGCAGCGAGAGGGCAAGGGGATGAGGAGTTTAGCTGGAAGAGGCTAAAGATTGGGATATTGGGAAGGGGTTTTCCTGGTGGTGCTGGCACAGGGCCGTGTCATGAGCAAATAATACAGATTTTCTCTGGTTTAGGGTTTTTTTGGGGGGGTTGTTTTAGAACTGAACTGAATTAATAATCAAGAATTTATCCAGTGAATGGATAACACAGAGTTTATTCCTCTGAACAGATAAGCAGACTATTAATATAATTTAACAGTATAATTTAATAAGTATATAATTTTATGATTTATTAACAGATTATTGGTATAATTTAGTTAATATTAGCAGGTTATAATAAAACATTATTCATTGCAAATGCTCAAACTACAAGAAAAACTTAAAGCCAAAATCAAAAGGGTGGAGGAAACCTGAAATACCTCGGGTTGTATTTAAGTGGCCGTGGGAGGTTTTGTTCCCTCTGGATGCTGAGCCATTTATTTCCTTCCTGAAGTCACTTAGATTCCCAGCTCTGGATCATTTCCCAGTACCCACGACCTCCATGCCCATGGAGGTGTTTTAAGTGTGAGAAACCCACATTGGAAAGACCCTTTTTCTCTGCCAGACCCGGCACCTGCCCCCAACCCCTTTTTGGGGCGGAACAATATCGTTTATTTGCTGTTTATTCGCCCCTCTGACTTTGCTTCCCTCCCACAGCCCCGGAGGAGCCGCTCCCCAACCTGCCAGCCAACGTCTCTTCCCCATCCCACGGGTGGCAAAGCCAAGGGAATGAGTTTTATCCGGCTGGGGCTGCTGAGATGGAGGACTGCGGCTCCCACGGGCTGAACCTGCTGGCTGACCTGGCGCTGGGCTGCTGCATCTCCCTCTTCACCCCCGCCGACAACGAGGTGATCCTTGTGGCCAACGGCCCTGCCAGCGACTCCGACCTGGAGCCTCAGGGTGGTGTGGAGCCGCAGGGTGGTCTGAAGCCTCAGGGTGGTGTGGAGCTGCAGGGTGGTGTGGAACTGCAGGGTGATGTGGTGCCTCAGGGTGATGTGGAGCTGCAGGGCAATGTGGAAGTGCAGAGTGAACTGGAACTGCAGGGAAATGTGGAAGTGCAGAGTGATCTGGAGCTGCAGAGCAATGTGGAACTGCAGAGTGATCCCGAGCCGCAGGGCGATCCTAAACAGCAGGGCGATCCCAAGCCTCAAGGTGATCCCAAGCCTCAAGGTGATCCCAAGCCTCAAGGTGATCCCAAGCCTCAAGGTGATCCCAAGCAGCGGGATGATCCCAAGCAGCCTGGTGATCCCAAGCAGCGGGATGATCCCAAGCAGCAGAGTGATCCCAAGCCTCAAGGTGATCCCAAGCAGCGGGATGATCCCAAGCAGCAGAGTGATCCCAAGCCTCAAGGTGATCCCAAGCAGCGGCATGATCCCAACCAGCGGGATGATCCCAAGCAGCGGCGTGATCCCAAGCAGCGGGGTGACCCCAAGCCCTTATCCCCTCCGGCATCCCCTCCCTCCCCCAAACAGCAGAGGCCCAGCAGACGAGCCGGCAGGGCCGCGCCCACCCCGGCTCCTCCCGCTGCGGCAAAACCGCCCGTGAACGGCTCCGGCGCCGCCGCTCCCGGGAGCAGAACCTCCAGAACCGCCGGCCAGGGCGGCGCCAGGCCCGGCACGGCACCGGGAAGGGCTGCGGAGGGCGCCGGCGGGTTCCCGGAGTGCCCCATCGCCTGCGAGCACTCCTACGCCCTCGCCGTGCCGGAGCAGCGCGGCAGAGATGGGAACGCCCGCGGGAACGCCTCCTCCGGGAGAGCCCGGGCGGGCCCGCCGCCCGTGGGGAAGGTGCTGCCTTTCCCCCGGCCCCAGCGGCCCCCCGAGGGCACCGGGAGCGAGCCCGGCCCCGCCAGGGCCAAGGAGGAGTTCTCCAAGTGCCACACGGTGGAGGCGCAGGGCGGGTCCCTGAAGGTGACCCTGCGGTGGGACGGGCACTACGCCCACAGCCTGGACACCAGGTACAGCAACAACAACCTGGAGAGGACCGTCGTCCGCGCCCTGCACGGGTACGTGGGGCCTGGGAAAGCCTTGGGAGGGGCTTGAGTGGCGCTTTGGAGCCTGGAGAAGCCTTGGGAAGGGGGTGGAGTGGCGCTTTGGAGCCTGGAAAAGCCTTGGGAAGGGGCTTGAGTGGCACTTTTGTTTTCTCCCTTATTGCTTGGAGCAGGGATGGATTTTGTTCCCCCTTGCTTGGTTGGGTGGGTTGTGGTCGGTGTGTTCTCCCTGGAGAAAAGGAGGGATTTTGGGGTTGGGGTGGGGGGTGACAAGGTGGGTGTGACCAGCCCAGAGCCCCTTGCAGGGTCTGAAGGGACTCCAGGAGAGCTGGAGAGGGACTGGGGACAAGGGATGGAGGGACAGGACACAGGGAATGGCTTCCCAGTGCCAGAGGGCAGGGACAGATGGGATATTGGGAAGGAATTGCTGGCTGGGAGGGTGGGGAGGGGCTGGAATGAATGCTCTTGGATCCCTGGAAGTGTCCAAGGCCAGGAGCAACCTGATCAAGGTGGATTGCACTAGACTACACTGAGAGGTCCCTCCCAACCCAACCCATTCCATGATTCCCGTGGCTCTGCTGCGGGAATTGGCACCCAAAGCCACCACCACCCCAAGTCCTCCCACCCTTGGGGTTCTCTCCTTGAATTTTTTTTTTTAAGAAGCTGGAACCTTCATCAGCTGCTCCGTGGCTGGGAATTCCCAGCTCCCTCGGCGCTCAGCCCTCCGGGGAACCGGGCGACGAGTTCCCCCAACCGGAGAACAACGTTTCAAGGGTGGTGTGTTCCCTCCCCTTCTGCAGGCCCTGGAACTGCAATTTCCCCGAGGACCTGGAGGAGATGAAGCTGATCCTGCACATGTGGGTGGCCCTGTTCTACAGGAAGCCCACCACCCAGCTCAGCAGCTCCAGGAAGGTGGTGGAGCACAAAGACCCCAAGAAGTACGTCCTGATCCACAGCTCCGACGGCTTCCCGGATTTCACCGAGGGCAGGACGCGGTCCCGGCGCTCCAGGGCGTGCCTTGCGGACTCCAGGTGGGACCCTGACGAGATTCCCAGCAGCTCCCTGGATTCCAGCTCTCCCGTACGGCGCTCTTCCCGGGCGAAGAGGCGCCGGGAGGACTCGCGGAGCGACGCCGACGAGGCCGCCGGAGGCGTCGACAACACCGTGTCCTCCTCCTCCGGGGAGCTGCCCTGCGAGGAGGAGGAGGAGGAGGAGGAGGAGGAGGAGGAGCCCTCCTCCACAAGCTGCCCTGAGAGCGTTCCCGAGGGCATTCCCGACGCCGAACGCGCCGGGGAGAGCCCGGATGAGGGAGAGGGGCAGCCGGGAATGGCCGAGGAGGACGTGCCGATCATCGGCGCGGTGAGTGCGCGGGCGGGGGTGCAGCCCAGCGGGCACGTTCCTGCTCTGAGGGGAGGGGGTGTCCTGCCCCAGGGCTGTCCTGGAGGCAGGGAATGCAGGTCCCTAAGGCAGGAAGGAGAAATACCCCCCAGGATTTGTGCTGGACACACTCAGAGCCACCGTAAGAGAAGCTTTCAGGCCACAATCCAGCTGTGGATGTTCCCGTTCCTCGATTCCCAAGCTCTGGCATGAGCCACCTATCCCTATCCTGGGGGAGCAGGGCCTTTGTGTGGGTGCTCTCCAAGAATCCCAAAGAACCAACTGCCTGTTCCTGGTTGGAGTGTGAGCTCAGGGTAGAGAGGAACCACAAACATCCCATCCCATTCCCAGGCAGGGAATCCTTTGCAGCATCCTCCTCATCCCTGTGGGGAAATCCATTAATATTCCGCTCTGGAGAGAGCTTTTAAATTGTTTTTTGCCATTCCTCCAGCCTGCAGAGGGGCAGGGGGTGGAGGCACCTGAGCAAACACCACCCAGGGGCATTTCTCAAGCCTGAATTCTGGGCCTAAAATCTTTTAATTGAAACCTTCTGCTCCGAACAAAGGAGCAGCTCCCGCAGGGAAAATCCCAGGGTTGGTTGGCTGTTTCTTTTTGCTCCTGCTGCGGGGGGAGGGTGTCTCAGGCCCTGCATTTGCCTCCCACGAGGAATAACCTGTGGATTGTGTTGGTGCAGGAGGAGCTGGTGAATACCACCATCACCCTGGGCCCTGGCAAGGAGCTGGGACGTGCCGGAGAGTCCTCGGCTGTGCCCGGTTCTGCCGGGAATTCGGGACGCCGCAGGGAGGTGGAGGGAAGCCAGGACAGCAGCCAGGCCACCAGAGATCCACAGGGTTCTGTGCCCTTGGAAGCGAGTCCCCAGAGCGCAAATCCCGCCGGAGACAGCGTGGGGAGGCTGGAATCACGAGCCCCCTTTGGACACCGAGAGCTGGAGGAGGACAAGGAGAGCAGCGTGGAGGACTTGGAGGAGGAAAGTGCGTTCCTGTGGGCTGTGGATTTGGTGTTATCCGAGAGCAGCGATGCCGAGGTGGAGAGCGAGCACAGCGGGCAGAAAACAAGGAATTCCCCGCTTCCAAAGGACTTCGGTGCTCCTGGAGAGCGCTCCGTGCCCAGCCCCAGCTCCTTGGCGTCGCCCTGCTCGGCCAGCTCCACGCTGGTGCTGTCAGATGGGACTTGGACCGGGTCTCCAGGCCTGCCTGGGGAGACGTCCCTGGGCACGGAGCCGCAGGATGCTCCGGCCGCTCCGTACTCGGAGACAGACGCTGGCGGTGTGGCCAGTCCAGCCCACGTGGGGTCACCCCGTGACAGGAGGGAGGTGTTACAACCTGATCCAGGCCTTTTCCATGGGGCACAGCCAGACAGTGTTACAGGCAGCTCTGGAGCTGCTGGAGAGACTCTCAGGAATGACTTGGAGCAGAAAGACAGGGATCACATTCCCGCTGCAGAAAGGAGGGAATCTTCGGATGTGGAGTCACCTTATGACAGGAGGGAGGTGTTACAACCTGATCCAGGCCTTTTCCACGAGGCACAGCCAGACAGTGTTACAGGCAGCTCTGGAGCTGCTGGAGAGACGCTCGGGAATGCCTTGGAGCAGGACAGGGCCCACGTTCCCGCTGCGGAGAGGTGGGATCCCACCGGGAACACGGCTGGCCTGGAGTCACCGCACAGCCAGGGGCTGCCACCCACCATGTCCCCTGACTCCAACGCCTGCCTGACGTCTCCCGATGGATCCGTGGATCCTGGGGCTGCTCCAGAGGACCAGGGACCCACGCCAGGCTTGCCATCGCGGAGCGAGCCGGGCAGGAGCAGCGGCTTTTCCCGGGAACAGGGAGATGGTGTTCGTGCCGATCTCACCTCGCCTCCCGCCAGGGACTCAGACCAGGGAAGGAGCGAGGTTCTGGAGGAAGAAGAGCCTGGCAGCCCTTGTTCCAACGGCCCAGGAGTGCTGGATGGTCCCGTGGGAGCAGGTGGTGGCCAGGACTTCACCTCTGACCACAGAGCCTCGGGAGATTCCGGGGCTGGAGAGGGTGACCGTGTGTGCCCTGCTGCAGAGAATTCCCTTGGGAGCGACAGGATGGACGTGGAGATGGTGGGTGACGCTCCACTGGAGCCAGAGATGCCTCTCCATCCCCTGCTGGAGTCAGAGCCCTCCTCCCTGGAGAGGGAAGGGATGTCTGCCGTGGAGGAGCCCCCCGGGCAGCAGCAGAGCTTCCCAAAGAGCCCCTGCCCATCCAGCCCTGGATACTCAGCTCCTGCTCCTGCTCCTGCTTATGAGGAAGACACACATCCCCAAAACTCAGAGCAGGGCCAGCCCCAGAATTCCTGGAAGGAAGGAGGTGCTCCAGAGGGGAGTGTGGGTGCCCAGAGCCTGGAGGGCTCCGTAAATCCCAGGTTTTCCGGAGGGGTGATCAGATACCGGGCTGGGCGCCCTGCAGGGCTGGCTCGGGGCTCACCTGTGGATGTGCTGCCAGGGGAGCCAAGATCCAGGTCTGCTTCCTCTCCACACCATCTCCAGGATGTTCTCCACGGCGCTGAGCCGGACTCGGTCCTGGAGGTGTGTCCCGGGATGCTCCGTCCCGGTGCGGATCCGGCTCCGGACGATGCCTCGTGGTCCTCCCCCTGTGCCAGCCCCGGCAGCCGAGCAGAGCATCCAAGAGGGAGCCAAAGGGAGGAGCCCATCCAGGAGCACTGGAAAGGACGCAGCATCCCTGTTTCCAGCCCTCCGTCTTCTCCAGAGGGGGAGTTGCTCGATCCATGGCACGAGCCCCGCTCCGTGTGGGAGGACAGCGGATCCGAGGCATTCCCTGATCCCAGGGACAGGGAATCCGGGGCGTTCCCTCATCCACGCGGTGGCCGCGCAGAGCTGGAAGATGTGGAGATCCTCTCTCCCCCCATCCCGGCGCTGCCGTTCCGCGAGCACGGGGATCCCTTCGGAGACAGCCTGGAGTTCAGCGACGCCGAGGATCCCTGGGACACGTTCCCGAGGCAGGAGCCGCTCCTCGGCAGGGACGCGCGCCGTGGCGTGACCTTCCGAGACCCGCTGGACCTTCCGTCCAGCGACTCCGAGCAGGAATATTTCGGGAGGAGCCCGCCCTCCCGACTCCCAGCCAGGGCTCCCCGCGGCACCAGGGCTAACGGCGACCGCTTCTCCTCCGTGGAGGGGCAGGGCTGGGGCCCGGCGCTCTCCAGGGATTCCCGGAGCTCCGTGATCACCCGGCACCGCCGGGAGAGGCCCGGGGACCCCCGGCCCCCGAGCGGGCGGCGCCGCGCGGGGCAGTCCCACCTGTTACGGCACAACTTGCTGCGCGACTGGAGGGGCTTCGAGGAGCTCACCCAGAACACTCTGGACATGGAGTGCCTCCGTTTCCATTATAAGCTCAACCAGGTCCTTAGGAATAGGAAGCAGCCCTTTCCCACCCCCGAGAGCACCTTCCCGGAGGACTTTTCCCGGCGGGACGCTCCGTCCCCGCGCAGCAGGAGCCCCCTGCAGGTCACCATCCCGCCCTCGGGCGGGTCCCGCCGGCGGAGGAGCCGCCACGGGGAGGAAACCCCCCGGGAGCCCAGGGGGAGATCCCCATCCCCACCCCGCTCCCGGCCTCCCACCCGCCTCAGGAGGCTGCGCCACGAGAGCTGGCCGCCCCCCGGCCGGGAGGACGTCACCGTGGTGCTGGACGGCTGCTCCGAGTCCCAGAGGGTGGTGCTGAGCCGCGGCGGGAGCGGCAGAGGGGCCGAAGGGCCGCGCCCGGCCCGGCCCCGCAGGACGGAGGCGCTGGAGGGCGTGGTGGGGGAGCTGTGCGGGGCCCTGCGGTCCCGCCTGCGCCGCGTGGCCGCCCGGGCCGCCCCCCGCCCGCCCGGGTTCTACCTGGTGGAGACGGGCAAGGAGCCGTTCTTCGACAGGCTGAAGGTGAGGGGAGGGCCTGGGCAGGGGGGGGTGCGGGGTTTGGGGGGTTTGGGTCCCCCGAGGCGGGAGCGGCTCCTGCCGTCGCGTCTCCCGGCGTTGGAATCACGGGGTGGTTCAGGGTGGGTTTAAGGTGGAGTCATCCTGGGGTCGTGGAGTGGGTTGGGTTGGAAAAGAGCTTGAAGGTCATCCAGCCCACCATCCACTTCCCACTATCCCAGGTTGCTCCATCCTGCCCTTGGACACTCCCAGGGATCCAGGGGCAGCCACAGCTTCTCTGGGAAATCCAGTCCAGCCCCTCCCCACCCTCCCAGCCAGCAATTCCTTCCCAATATCCCATCTAGAATGGCTCTCTTTGACTTTCAAGCCCAGCTGTTAACCCAGCACTGCCAAGGCCACCCCTTCCCCGTGTCCCCAAGTGCCACATCCCCAGGGATTTGAAGTCCCTCCAGGGATTTGCAATCCACCCCTGCCCTGGGAAGCCCCTTCCAACGCCTGGCCACCCTTTTGGTGACGAAATTTTCCCTGATATCCAACCTCAGCCTCCACTGGCACAGCTCGAGGCTGTTCCTCCTTATCCTGTCAGCTGAACATCCCCCAGGCCAAAGCAGGGGGGAGGTTGGGGCAGCCCAGACCGGGAATTCGGGCAGGGGCACTTCATGGGCCCAGCGGCCCCATCCGTGGGGCAGTCAGAGGCTCCAGGTGGCTTCCAGAAGGTTTTTGGGGATAAATCTCCACGGTTTCCTTACCGCTGGGCCCCAGAGTGCCTGCACAGCCCCCCTGGAGCGGCCCTGACGGGGGGTTTGTGCTGCAGGCCCTGCTGAGGAAGGAGGGCTGGGTGAGGACGGAGCCCCGGAGCTTCTGCGGGGGGCGGCGCCGGGCCGGGGAGCGGCTGCTGGTCATCATCCGCAACCAGGACATCTCCTCGCACGTGCACAGCGTAAGCCTGCCCTCCCTGCCTTCCCTGCCTGCCCTGCCTGCCCTCCCTGCCCCTGCCTTCCCTGCCTGCCCTCCCTGCCTTCCCTGCCTGCCCTCCCTGCCTTCCCTGCCTGCCCTCCCTGCCCCTGCCTGCCTTCCCTCCCCCTGCCTGCCTTCCCTGCCCTCTGCCTGCCCTCCCTG
>JAWWES010000024.1:20605280-20704300 GCA_035583135.1 Lophotriccus pileatus | reverse complement strand
CAAGGAAGCCCATGTGCCATTGCAGACAGCAGAGTTCAGACAGACCCAGGAAGGCATTTAGTTCCTGCTCCCAATCAACTTGAACACGCAGCTTCCAGAGGTTTGGTTTCACTGCAGCATTTCCCAAGGTAAGTCTGACAGCCATGTGTGAGCCAGAAAATCCTGCTGGCCTGTGGCCATATCCACCACAGCTCTGCTGGGCTCTGTTCTCCCTTGGCCAGACCCTGGAAACCACAATGCTGGTGGCAGGACTGCATTTTCCTGGTAGTCAGAGTCACCTGCTGGCACTGCAGGGCTCAGGGACCTTGCTGCATGACAGGTGACACCAAGCTTCTCCCAACCCTTGCTGAGCTGGGACAGACAGATGGAACCCTGAGGTGCAGGCAGGGCTCCCTCTGGGAGCAGCTGGGGCAATTCCTCTCCCAGGCAGAGTGGAACACCCTGCAGCGCTCATGGGATGGGGCAAGATGAAGCTCCCCCACCAAACCTGGAAAGCAGATGGAGCTGGTGAGCAAACCTGCTCAGGAAAGGTGTCTGTGTGAATGACCTCCTAAGAGACCCTACAGTAACACAGCCACAAACACCTGGCACCAAGGAGGTGTCTGCGAGTGTGTGCTCACAGCTCCCCAAGAGACCCTGTAACAACAACCCCCACCCGGGCATTTTGAGAGGGCTCTTCAGACACCTCAGCCCAGCCCACCCAGTGCTGCTGCCCACCCACCCACCCACCTCAGTGCAGCACCCAGGGCACTGCATTCCTGTCCACCCACTGGTGGCTCCAAAGGAACTTTGTGGTGGCATAGCTGGACATGCCCTGGGTGACGCTGCTGGGGAAGTTGGTGCCATTTCTGGGCCTGACACGCCACCACAGCATCCCTACTTCTCTCTGGGGCAGCTCCATGGAAGGGAAGGGGTCTGGTGTTTGGACACACTGACGTGCACCCCTCAGGTTTCTGCTCAGCTGTGGTTTCAGTTCTGCTTTCACACCCAACGTGAGAACTACTCAGGAAAGGGGAAGAGAAACTAGGTGCTGAGGGGAGGAGCTGGGGAGGAGCAGTGAATCAGGGACACTGTGGGGGTGAGGCAGGCTCACCATTGTCCCTCCATTGTACCACTGGACACTGGTGCCAACGGGGACAGAGCAGGGGAATGGCTCCCACCATTCCTGTCCCCATGCACAGGGGACTCTTGGGGAATGGGAGAGGATTCTGCACCAGTAGAAAGGAAAGGGGAGTGACAGACCCACTCCTGGGCCCTCTCCTGGGGGCATTTAGGGCAGAGTTGGGGCTACTCAGCAGCATCCCACAGCTTGGGGCTAGTCAGGAACTGTTTGTCACCTCCTCGCTGGGAGCCCCGTCCCCAGGGTTAGGCAGTGGTGCATGAGCAGACTGAATGTGCTGGAGAGGGGGAACACAAAGCATCCCTTCTTGCCATATTGGGGCTGGGAGGACAGCAACCATCTTTCCCCAGTCAGGGCTGGAATCTAAAAGCCATCGTCCCCTCCACTGGAGCTGATACACCCCACAAGAACTGGGATAGAACAAGGTACCATTGGTGGGGAGGTGGAGCCAGGGGGCACCATTGAACATCTGCTTTCTCCTGACGATGTTTCCTGGGGCTCTCTTTCCCCCTGGCTGAGCTTTCCCCAGCCCCAGCCTGTCACAGCACCTCATGCTCAAGCCCTTATTTCAGCTGCCGTCCCTCCCCCCCGCCCGCAGCCCCAGCCCCAGCGGATCCGCTCCGGTGCCATTGGCGGAGAGCTGCCGCAGTGCCGGCTGGGCTGGGCTGCACCGTGGGACCCCAGGGTTCTCCTTCCTCCCGCAGCCACTGCTGCTGCTCCTGCAGCCCTGCCGCGGGCACCATGCAGCCCTCTCACCTCCTCCTCTTCCTCTTTCTTCCCCTCCTCCTCCCCGGGATGTGGGCAGACCCAGAGGGTAAGTGGGAACCCTGGCTCACCCAAACCGCTCTCACCCCCACTGTCAGAGGACCCTGCAGGTTCCTCAGGGGGTGCCACTGTCCCCTGCAGGGGGGGATGATCCCCAGCATCAAAGGGTCGCCCCAAAGGTGCTTTGTCCCTGCCCACTCTCTCTGTTCTTGCCCCCCAGCTCAGGACTTCTACCCCACTGGTTTGACACAGGGCCTTGGGCACACAAGCAGAAGAGAGACCAGGGTCCCCAGACAGGCTTTGGGCGTTGAGGTTCTCCCACAATGTCTTCTCCCTGCAGGGAGCCAAGGGGGAATCAGCCCCACGTGCTGCTGTGGGCCCCTTCCAGCAGCCCCTCTTTTTTTGGGGAGCTGCACCTGCAAGAGGGTGTTCCAGGCACTGCTGCTGTACAGAGCATTTTGCCACAAACAACCCCATGAGACCTCGTGCTTCTGGGCTGGGCAGCATCACACATGGGAAGGCAGGACTGATCTCTGAGATGGGCTGTGCTGCTCTCCTGACCCTGTCAGGGAGCCCCCAAACCTGGATAAAATGCCCTTTTCCATCCCCCATGTCCTCTGCACCGGGTACAGGTCTCTGGCAGATACAGGTCCCAGCACAGGTTCTTCTGGGGGGGAGCATCACCCCAAACAAGCAGCGAGGTGCCCCCTCATCTGCTCTACACAGACAGACAGCAGTGCTGGGCAGGAGGGAGGCAGGGAGAGGAGGGGAAAAAATGCCTGAATCCTGTACAGGAGAGAAACAATTTGTTGAAAGTAAAATAGAGAAGGAAAAGGAGCAGCAAAGGCAGAGGAAGTTCAGCCAGGAAAGCTACCCTGAGCAGGCTGAAGAGCACAGAATCATAGAACCACAGAATGGTTTGGGGTGAGAGGGACCTTTAAAGACCATCCAGTCCAACCACCCCTGCCATGGGCAGGGACATCTTCCATTAGATCAGGTTGTTCAGAGCTCCGTCCTGGCCTCGAACGTTTCCAGGGATGGGGCAGCCATCCCATCTCTGGGCAGTCTGTGTCAGTGTCTCACCAGCCTCACAGTAAAAAATTTCTTCCTTTTATCTAGTCTGAATCCCCTGTTTCCCCTCTGACCCCTCCACTCACCTCCTTCCTACACCCCTTCTCATCCCCATCCTCCTCCCCAGCAGAGCCACAGGTGCTCCAGTACCTCCTGACAGGCCTCTTTGCTGACATGAGCTCTACTGAGCTGTCAGCAACAGCAGTCCTGGGGGATGTGCCCATCCTTGCCCTGGATCCTGCCGACTGGAGCATCCACTTCCACTGGCCCTGGGCCAGCCAGGCTGCGGAGGAGGGTGACTCCAAGAAGCTGATGTCCCAGGTTCAAATCATGCTGCGCAATGTGATCCGATACGTGCATGACAAAATCCGGCAGACAGGAATGGACTGTGAGTATGGGAACAACCCCAGCCAGAGCCCTGACACCTCTGCCCAGGTTCAGGCTGTGTCCTCCTCCACCAGGGTGGCATCTGTGGGGGTTTCATAGGGTGCAACAGCTCCTGGAAGTGTAACACTGCAGCTGCTGGGGCATACGACTGGCAGGACTGGGGAAGGCAGCAGACCTGAAACCCTTTGGGGCTTCTGCCATCTGGCACAGGGAACCCCTCTGCACACCAGGGAGCTGCCACAAAATTTACTGGGGCTGCAGGACTCACACAGCAAAGATCATGAAAGAGAAAACTGGGAGCAAATATTTGGGGGTACAGTATTCTTTTTAAACAAGCACCCCCACACTAACTGGCCTGGCATCCACTCCATCCTTCCAAGGGGCCTGAGGGCCTGCAGGGTGTCTGGGGTTTCCTGAAGCATGGCCCCGTGCCCTGATACCTCTTGCACCCTGCTGCCCATCGTGCCCTTCCACGTGCCCTCAGCCACACCCTGCCTCGTGCCACCCCTGTGCCACACGCTCACGGGACCTCTCCGCTGGCTTTGTCCTTGGCAGACCCTCTGGTGCTCCAGATCCGTCTGGGCTGCAAGCTGTACCCCAACACGACGAGCTGGGGCTTCCTGCATATGGGGGAGGGTGGCAAAGACCTCGTAGCTTTTGAGGTGAATGAAGAGCGCTGGAAGATGCAGCAGTCATCCCAGCTGGGAAAGCAGGTCAGCAGTGACCTAAACAGAGAGAGGTCCATGAATGTGCTCCTGGAGCACCTCCTGTCCTTCACCTGCCAGAGCCAAATCCGCACCCTGAACAGGTATGGGAAGGCCACTCTGGAGAGACAAGGTGAGACCACCCTGACCCTGCCAAGGCCACCCCAAAGCCCTGGGGCCAAGCTGTGCCCAGCCAGGGCTTCCCCCACCCCTTTGTTCCCCAGAGCTGCCCGTGGCCACGGTGTTTGCCCGCACGCCCAGCCCGCACCGCCTGCTGCTGGTCTGCCACGTCACCGCCTTCTACCCCCGGCCCATCAGCGTGGCCTGGCTCAGGGACGGCCAGGAGGTGCCTCCAGGCCCGGAGCTCAGCACCAGCCCCGTCCTGCCCAACGCTGACCTCACCTACCAGCTCCGCAGCGTCCTGGCCGTGGCTCCCCAGGACGGGCACAGCTACGCCTGCCGCGTGCGCCACCGCAGCCTGGGCACCCGCAGCCTCCTCGTCCCCTGGGGTAGGTGCCACCCGTGGGGATGGGGCGCAGGGTGCAGGCAGCGGGCCCTGGCCCTGTGAGGGGCAGCTCCCGGCTGGCACTGCCACCCTCACGGGGTCTCCCTTCTCTCCCCCTGTCCCAGACAATCCCAGCACAGCCCCAACCGTCGGCATCACCATCACAGTGCTGCTTCTGGTGTCCACAGCCTCTGCCGGGGGATTTTGGTGGTGGAAGCGCAGGTGAGCTCTCGCTCCCATCGCCTGCTCTAAGATTTACAGGCAGGTGGGTCGGGCCAGGGGTTGCAGCAGCAACAGCTCTGCAGGGTGAACTCCCTGGCTCTCAGTGCAGCTCACTGTGCCCCCCCTTGCAGGAAAGCTAATGAGGCTACATGGGAGACCCGGGAATTCATCAGCTGAAGCCTGGTTGCCCACCCAGCAACAACCACCCGCTCTACCTGCTCATTTCATGTCCCACCTATCACCACTGACACCGTTTTGTTCTGGAAAACCACAGCATTAAACAGCTACAAACTTCCTCTGATGCATAGAGCTCCTGTGCCTCTCACCCTCCTTTACCCTCAAGAGTTTTTCCCAGGAAACCCCTCAGCACACTGCAGGGACTGCACATGGCAGCCAGGAGGACTCTCCCTTTGCCTGGAGCTGGTCTAGTTGGTCTCCCCCTGGCGTGTCAGAAGCAGCCCACACAAGTGCCTGGGGGATAGTGGGTCATGTTCTGATGGCACATTCCCGGAGTCAGGACGGCGGATGCAGCCCATGGCTGGGCAGCACACCCGTCTGCACCGGGGGTAGAAAAGGTCACCTGTACAACTCATGTGTTCTGCTGGGAGGAAAAAGTCACCCATGAAGGGAATTTCATGGAACTGGATACTCGAACTTCCCCAGTTACAAAGGTTCTTCAAACACGCAGTTGCACACAGGTGTCCTCTCATGTACTTTCCATCCTAGCTTACCTTAACCACAACCCTGCCAAAATGAAAATCCCCGTGAACACAAGTTAAAGGGGGAAAACCTCCTGTGACCCCCCACGGGCAAGACCCCTCACCTGCCCGCTCGGGCGCCCACCCTTGCACGCCTCCTCACCCCTCTTCCCACTGTGTCCTTCCTCCATTTACTTCCCCCTTTCCCACCCCCAAATACCTCCCTCTCCCCTCACATCCCCAGTCCTAGCCCAGGCCCTTCCTCATCTCAAACTGCGTGTCCCCTCTTCCCCCTGCCCATCCCTACCTGTTCCCTTGTCACGTCCCCCCCGTGTCCCCACCCCAGGATCCCTGCCCGACCGCGCCCCAGCCACCCGCCAATGGCGACCCGCCCTGCTCCTGACGTCACCTGGTGCCAGGTAGATCTTCGGCCCCGGCGCCCGCCCCGCTCATCGGCCCCGCCCCGCGCTGCCATTGGCTACCCCGCGGCTCATTGGCCAATGGAATCCGCGCTCCTCTTACGTCACCGGTCGCTGGGCAGGTTGTGGGGCGAACGCGGATCTCGGATCCCATCCAAACCCCTCTCCTTGTTCCCAAGCACCTGCCCAGGGTTTCCCTACCACTCCCCAGGTCCTCACATCCAGCCCCCAGCCGCCCCCAGGCGCCGGGGATGAGCTCAGAGCGTTTCCCACCCCAGCCCTCACCAGGACCGTCCTCCCAAGGCAGCTCCAGGGGCCCCTTCCCGACCCATCCCCGTCCCTGTGTCACCCCGGTGCCCAGGGCACCCAGCAGTCCCTGAAGGGAGCGAGCAGAGCAACAGCAAGGGAAGGTCCATGCAATTCCTCACCACTGGAAACAAGACCAGCAGCACTGATGCCTTAAATTACACATTATACAGATTGTAGTATAGCTTTTAGCAATTTTAGGATAGAATCTTTAGCTAAAACCTTTTGTACTGGGTTCCTGAAATATTGTTTAACACTCCTCGTCAAGGATTCCAACGGATAAAGATTTTTTAGAGCATCTTGTCTGTGGAGAAGGTGCTTAAAAAAGACATAACAGGCACAATGCTTACCATAACCAAGTCAAAAAGGACAGTTTGGGGGCTGGGTTTAACCAATACTTAATATACCACAGTGAGATTTGCATGTGATACATTCAGATCCCCGTACATGCAAAATCAGTGCTATTTCATTTACATTTCTGCACCCCATTCTGATGAAATCTGGCAATGGTGAGTTTGGTCACAGTGATGTAATAATGGCCAACTGTTATAACTAGATAGTGTTATGTAAAGCCTGTGCTGTGTGGGTATGTGCAATATGTGTATTTTGCACCTAAAGCACTTTGATTGAAGAATTAAAGAACACTCTCTACCTTTCTGTGCTCAAAATTGTCCAGAAAATGATTTTTTCAATTTTAGGTAACAGCATCTGGTCCCTGGTGCTTGTGCTCAGTGAGCTTGGCTGCAACTTCGGCTTCTTCAAGCCAACTTTGGGCAGACTGTGCCTTCATAACCTGGATGTGACAATTTAAACTTAAAGAGCTCCAGTGCCTCCAGTGCTTCCAAAAGGATGTCCCAGGAACTCACCTCTCCTGTTGTCACGTGTTAAAAACACACCCCGGGGAAAGGGAGGGCTTTAAAAATAAACTCTCCCCAAAGATTGCAGCGCTGCTTTGAGCCTTTTCCTACAGCCCCTGCCGCAGTCCAAGCTCAGGGGTTGGTTTCTGTAGGGGCCTGTGAGTCCTCCTGGGGCTGAGTGGGGGATAAGAAGAGCAGGTCCATGGGCAGTGCTGTTCTTGTAAGCCCACTGGTGCCAGAGCTGATCACAGGAGAGGAGTTCCATGAGCAGGAGTCTGGCTTACACAGGGGTTCTGATGTCACTGGGGAGCTTTGCAGTTTGGGGAATGGATGGATGCACCTCTGGTTCCAGTCTGGCCACCTCTGCAGGTACAGCAACGGTGCAGGGAATCCCCTTTGTGACACCACTGTTTGTGGAAATTCTTATTATACCTCTTAAGGTGAATAAATGGATTTGTGCTTCAGTTTGGCCAGATTTAGTGAACAATGCACTGAACAAAACCTGACTCCCTTAAGCTGTCCTACAAGGAACATCTCTGCCTTCAAGACACTTGTGTGCGTGTCTCAGCACTTACCACGAGGGAAAGGCCTAACAAATGCAAAAAATGCACTGCTTTTTCCCAGGTGCTTCCATGCAAGATTGCTTTGGGCAATTTGACACTTGAAACCCACCTTGGCTTAAAGCTTTTCCTACAACAAGAAGCCAAATCCAATGTTTTACTGTCCCAATATGTAACTGTGAATTAAAGCCATATAATTGCAAACTTGCCTATCAGAATCCTTACAAATGCAGAAAAATGCTTTTTGCACCATAATTTATCACAGTTTCAGGCTTGAATTGATGATAATCTCTTCTGAACTGGAAATACTTTGAGGACTTGCCTGTGGTATTTAAGCACAATGCATTGCAAGAGATAATGCCCAGCAGCTGTGATTCTGGCTGGGCATGGGGAGAAGCAGACCTTGCCTGTGCAAAATGGGGGCAGAGAGATGGGCTGTGACCTTGGAGGCAAGTCTCTGTCTGCAGGATGCTCCACTGGCTGCTGAGAGTGTGCAGCAAAGGACCTGAGAGCCTTGCTGGTACAGGTTGAGCTCTGACTGCTCTCTGTGTGGGTTGTAGCTGTCCTCAGCCTGGCACACAGTGGCTTCCAGATGAGGAATGGGACTACCCTGGGGCAAAAATGGGCTTTTGCTTTAGCTGTTCAACTGTGTTTATTTCAACCCTTGACCCTTCTGATCCTCCTCCCCACCCCACTGGGAGGGAGAGAGGGAGGGAGGGAGAAGCTGTGTGGGGCTGAGCTGCTTATGGGGGTTAAATCAAGTCAGTGTCCCTGTCCCATGTTTGGGAGTGCTTTAGAAGGCAGAGAACAGCACAGAAACAGTTAAGTTGTGGCCTTTGTCTCAAGTCAAGGAGTGAGTTTCACCAGGAGGTGGCCCTCCTTCAGCAGCTGCAAACAGCTGCCAGCTCTCTGAGAACTTCTGCAGCTCTTTCAAGCAGTGAGCTGATTTGCAAGCAGTAAAGCAGAGTAAAAACAAAGCAGGTTTGTTTTGTCTGAATGAATGGCTGGAGAAATACTACTCACAGTGTCCAGGTGAGATCTTGGTGTTCATCTTGGGAAGTCTGCAGATGGGGATGTGCTGAAGCCACATTCTTCCCATTCCTGGTGGCAGAGGGCCCCAAATAGTCACCCAGAGGGCCGTGTCTGCTGCAGGAGGTTTTGCCTCTTTAACTTGTGTTCACGGGGACTTTCATTTTGGCAGGGTTGTGATTAAGGTAAGCTAGG
Organism: Lophotriccus pileatus; assembly: GCA_035583135.1. Taxonomy (NCBI): domain Eukaryota; kingdom Metazoa; phylum Chordata; class Aves; order Passeriformes; family Tyrannidae; genus Lophotriccus; species Lophotriccus pileatus. Next base: position 20,695,462 of record JAWWES010000024.1, on the reverse strand, counting down.
ATGGAAAGTACATGAGAGGACACCTGTGTGCAACTGGATGTTTGAAGAACCTTTGTAATTGGGGAAGTTTGAGTATCCAGTTCCATGAAATTCCCTTCATGGGTGACCTTTTCCTCCCAGCACAACACAGGAGTTGTACAGTGCCTTGTAGTGCCAAAGGGTAAATTGCTAAGCACTTTAAAGGGGTTTGCAACTGCACTGTTAAATTGTCCTAAAAACAAAGCACCTCTTCTGCCAGCAGGGTTGAGAGTGAGACACCCAGCCCAACTTCAGTATCACTTCCAGCCCAGCTGATTGTCTCTCCACATAGTCTTAACAGCCATTGAAGCCCCCCCTCGATATTTCCAGGAATCCTGTGCTGTCCTGGGAACCATCCTTTCTTCTGTGGCCCTCCAGGCCTTTCAGGAGATCATCAATAACACACCCCTTTAACTCCCCTGCTGCCCCATCCTACCACGGAGCTCCAGCTGTGCCTCCTCACCTTTTCTAACCAGCCCAGAGGGGCTGAGAAGGTTATTTGAGATAACACTGCAGAAGCCACTGCAGAAGCTGATGTCCTTGCAGATGCACCAGCAGACACACACCCAGCACTGCAGAGGCCTGGGCAGGTCTAAAGACCATTGCAAGATATGGGTGCCAAAACAGAGGTAGAATGCTGTGGATGGAGGCACTCTGGGACACACAGAAATTATTGCAGACAAATGCAGGGAGGTTTGTTAGAGGTTTTTTTTTTTTCCCAACTGCATCTACAGCCCTGAGGAGAGGAGAAGTGGCCAACGTGGTGCAGAGAAACCCAGAACTGTTTGCCCCTGCCTCCCCTTGCCCTTGTGTTTGCATTGATTCTGCAACAAGTCAGGAAGCATTCCTAGGAAAAGTGCAGTGAGAACAGAGCTGCCATCGCTATCCTCACCCAAGGATGGGACAGTCTCGAAGTGGTAAAGTGCCTGCTGCTTTGTTTGATCCGTGGGAGGCTTTTAGGAGTTCAGTTTTGCTCTTGGCCGACTGTGCTCGGATTTACTGGGAGGGTGTGAAGTGGGAGCCTCTCCTCCAGCACACCCTCCTGGGGTGGGAGAGAAGCAGCACAGCCCCCGGAGAACAAAAACACGCTGAAGGAGTGGCAGAGCAGTGCTCTGGGAACTGGGTTGTTTCCAGAGAAATTAACAAGTCAAATAGAAAAAAGTAAAGAGAGAAAGGATGTAGGTGCTCTCAGGGTATTTGGGGTGCAGTCCATCAGACCCCTTTTGGCAAAAATGAACCAATTAAAAGACCAATTGTGAACTGAGATGGTGATTCAGTGTCGTTTCTTTCTGGTTTTGAAAACTCCAAAGAGCCACCTGAACAGTTTGTTTCTCTTTCCATATTTCTAAACAGATGCAAGGTAAGAATGAGTCATTGGTTAAAAATAAAGCCAAGCCTCTTATCCTTTTATATCCCTAAGTAGAAAGTGGGATGTGCTGCATTAATCAAGCCATGATTGGAAGTCCTGTGTGGGTTGGGTGTACTGAAGAGGGAGAACTGATGAAACACTCCTTTCTCTGTAAATTTTCCCTGTCTCAGGAAAGAAAGAAACAGAAAACTTTGATAAAAAACTGTTACAGGGAATATCTTTGGGGGGCTATTACTTTCTATGTGTCCATGAATCAAACTGTGATTTACCAAGACTCCCTTGAGACAGTCCTAACTTTGTGGGTGCCTAGTGCAGAGCAGTAGAACAACAAAGTTTTATGGCCCCTAAATATTTTCTACTGTTGTCTGTACTTCACCATGCCTGTGCTAAGGTCCTGTGTCTAAGTTATGTCCCATTAAGCTTTTATTTTTTGGCCATATTGGTCATGACCTGATGCCAAGAGCTGTCAGAGTCAATAGACATTGCAAAGGAGCAGAGGAGCTGCCAGACTCTCTGTGTCACCACAGCATCAGATGTGGCACTGCATTTGTATCCCACCCACCAGCTCAGCCCGGGGGTCCTGTTGCCAGGGTTTGTCTATTCCATGGGAAATCACTGCAAGCCTTCTAATTATTTGGGGAAGCCCAGAATGAGCACTGATTGCCTTTTCTCCCCCTTCCCTCAGTGCTGTGCCACTATCAACCACGTGCACAGAGCAGCAAGGTTAGACCAGCTTTGGGAGAATCCTTTGGCCATCCCTGTGACCCCCCCTGCATGGGCTTAGGGGATGTTTTTGTACTAGGAACCCTTCAGCTGCCACCCAGTGTCCTATAAACCATGCTGGAGAGATTAGTCTGTTAGAGCTGCCAAAAGACAGTCAGGGCTTTGGCTTTTTAAAAATGCTTCCTGGGTTTGTCTTTACCAGCTGAGACAGTGGGACCAGTGTGGCTTGCTTGTTTAACATGGGCCCTGTAACTTAATAAGATACTCTAATATCACCCAATGTGCAATTTTGGAAGTATTACAGCATTACATGGCCTGTTGGACAATGTTGTGACCTATTTTGGGCCAAGATACAGAGCCTCTGCAGCGGGAGTTGGAACCAATCAATCAATCACTCACATTTAGCTCTGCTAAAGTAACATGGAACACGGGGCAGTGATTTGGGACAGCCAGCACAGCTTCACCCAGGGCAAGTCCTGGGGCCTCCTACGATGGCCACTGACCTGGAGAGAGTCCAGAGGAGGCCCTGGAGCTGCTCCCAGGGCTGGAGCTCCTCTGCCCTGGAGCCAGGCTGGGAGAGCTTGGGGTGCTCACCTAGAGAAGAGAAGGCTCCAGGGAGACCTGAGAGCCCCTTCCAGGGCCTTAAGAAAGCCTGATTACAAGAAGGATGGGGGAAATTTTAGCAGTGCCTGTAGCAATAGGACAAGGGGTGATGGTTTTCCACTCTCTTCACCCAGCAGGACTGTGAGGTGTAACCCAGCCTCCAGCACACCACTGTGGTCAGTGGGGCTGAGAGACCTGAGAAAGGAGCTCAGGTCTGCTGGTGTTGCAAAGCACTGCACACAGCTGTGAAACCTTATCCAATTAGCTGAAATAATTCAGTTAAAAACAGGATCATAGACACAAACTTCTGGGGTTTTTTTCAACTATTACACTGCAAATTTTGTGTCCAAAATAGGAGCCCAAACGATTTGTCCCTTGTTCTGTTTTTATAAGTGTCTGTGATTTCTAGTTACATTTTTGTGCATCATTTTATCTCGGGGCTGAAAAAGGTCAAAGTGGTCAAATTTCAGCTGAGCTGGGAGAAACAGGAGCTTTAAGGGGCATAAGTGACACTCATGGTGCTACTGTTGCCTTCTGGCCTTCTCAGGAAATTTAATGGATACCCATTTTTCTGACAACCCTCTTGGCAAAGGACAAGTTTCTTACTCCCAGCTCAGGGCTTCTTCTAGTGGTTCAGGACTCTGCTGTGCAGTGTGGATGGCAGTGCTCAATAGTGGTTTGGATGCTTGTAGGGAGGGCAAGGGGAAATACTCCAAAATAAAATTCTGATTTACAGACTAAAAGGCAAAGAAATTTAGAAAAAATAAAAACAACACAACAACATACACACAAAACCAAACAAACTAACTAAACAAACCAAAAAAACAACCTCCAAAACTGCCATAACAGCCCCATCAAAACAAACCATATTCTGATTTTCAAAGAAAACTCGAGAAATTGCCTGAACTAGAAGCTATTGAGGGACATAAAGTAGTCAAGTAAAAAGCAATTTCAGGTAGTGTCTGGCCAATCCTGCTGGTATGAAGTAATTCAGTGTCTTGGTTAACACAGCAGGTGATGAACAGAGGCAGCTGGAACAGACCATGATCATTTCAGCTAATTCTATTATGGAAAGGGGTACAAGAGGCCTAATCTCCAGCAGGAGAGGAAGGGCAGCTGAGGGGACTCCTCTGTCCCCATAAACACCTCCAGAACTTTATTGGGATGCCCTAAAGAAGCAGAGGAGCTCAGGATCAGGGGGAAGGTGTCAGCTTTGTGCCGTGTGTCCGTACGCCAGAGCAGAGAGCTGAGCATCAGCTGAGGGTGGAGACACAGCGTGCCAGAGAACTCTGGGATTAGTTAAAAAGAGGCAAGGAAATAGGAGGATGTTTGGAATTGTCAGGCCTGATTGAGAGCCCTGAGCCACGCTGCACTACCTGCCTGGAGGAGCCAGAGGGACGTGGTGAAATAATCCAACCATTTGGTGAGGTCCAGAACAATCAGACCTCATGGTCATCACACCGTTTCTCTCCTCCCCTCTCTCTGTATGCACACAAAGTGTGTGTATAAAAGTACTGAACATTTAACCTCTCAAATTTCATACCAAATTCATAAAATCTCCCTGTTTGGGTGGGTTGCCCTGCAATTCCCACCTGTTTTGTGAAACATCTCTTGCCAGTGGGCATGGCAGGCAGAAATCTGAGACACCAGGGTACTGGTACCTTTGGGGACTGACACCAGCAAAACAGCTGCTAATGAGCTCCAGGGGAAAGCCTTTATTGTCAAATAAATTAACTGATGGATATTACAACCTGAAAAGATTAAAACCTGCCTGATCTGTGAAACTTTTATCCCTCGTTCAAATAATGGTCCTTGTACACCCATGAAACCTTCTCACCGGTATCAGTTTATCAGCAGCTGGCTACAAACCAGGCACAGACTGCTCAGGGGCTGGAGGGGGCCTTTGGACAGGTATTCAACTCTGATCCAGCCCTACCCTGCAGCCCTACCAATGACCTTGAGAGAGGGAGAGGCCTAAATACTAATAATCAGGGATTCCTAGGTCGTGGGTTTCTCCCAGATGGTCATTAATCCCCAGAAAATGTGCACCGGCCTCAGTTGTTAATGCCTAATTAACCCCATAATGGCAACGTCTCTGCCATAGCTACAAGCTTTCCACTTGAAATGCACTGAAGACTCCCAAAGCTGCCCAAACAAGGCATGAGCTTTCCAAGAGGCACAGCAGCCTTTCAACTACACCCCAACTACTGCGAGAAAAAGGTCCCTGCGGAGGATAGATATGTCAGATGACACTTTGTGCAGCTGCAGAAAATTCCTGAGCCGTTAAAAATCTGCCCATCCCAGGACTGTGTGTGCATTCCAGATCCCTGCCTCAGCGCTCCCGTGGAAGTTACAATGCAGGGCTGTCAGCTCCAGGAACACTTCTTGCAAAATACACTTTCCCAGGATTTCTTCAATCAGAGCAGCAAAGAGCAACTGTGACTAAGTAGTCCATAACATTGTTTTCTTTTCACCAGCAGTGGGTGACTCAAGTCTTACCCCCTGTATCCACGATGACTGTTGAGAGTTGCCAAATCCCTGTGGCTATGGCTCACAGCACAAGCTTCACACCACCTTTTTTCAGCCCCGTGGAGGGCTACTTTGAGCCCCATTTTAAGACAGAAGGAGCTAAAGCAAGCTCCAAGGTCAAATAATCTGGTAGGATGTAGGTGACCCTCCCACCAGTCCTCACATGGGGGAGACACCCCCTGCACCTCTGGCAGCGAGGAGTTAAGCTTTTCTCCTGATGCCACCTCCTCCAGACCTGCTTATTAACTTTTTCTGTCTTAGGCAGTCTCTCCAGCAATGCCTGCCTTATTCCTGGTCTGCAAAAACAAGTTATCACCTTCCCTCCCATGCTTTCCATGGCTGTTCAGCAGAGTGGGAAGTGCATTTCCCTCCAGCTACTTACTGCTTGGAGCAAATTTAGATTTAAATAAGAAGGGAGAGCTCTCTCTCTCTGTCACTTTTTTCCAGCTAATAGCCTGAACTTAGTTAATTCTTGCCTGAAGCTCATCCATCCTGGCCGAATTGCACATCTCTTTATTGCCTTCTCTATTTCATTACTTCTTGTCCTCTTGAAGCGTCTCTGGTTGCTGCAGGGCTGATGCTCCTTGCTCACATGGGCTGCCTGCAGCACGATCCCAGAGCTGAGTGGCTGGGAATGGATGCAGGAACTGTTTCAGTCACGCTGTAAAATTAAGCAATCAAGTCAAAATTGGCCAAGAGATCATTTCTCTCTTGAAGACAGAGTCTAAATATACACTGTTCCTATTTCGCCCTCTGGTTTGGGATTTGGGGTAAATATATTAAAAACATCCAGCAAGTTATTCTGGCCAGCTTCATCCCTAATTGCCCTCTTTGGCTTTCCAGGCATATTTTGAAGATAGAATAAGAAGCTCTTAAACTCTGTGTTCAAGGCCACAGCAGCTTTCGAGACAATCTTGATACATAACAAAGAGAAGGGTCGGGAATCCACGTGGATCCCATTAATCCTTTGCCAGGACTATTTACCTCAGCCCCTTTTTTGATGGTTTTGAGTGGTTTTTATCTTTGTTTTTTGGTTTGGTGTGGGTTTTTTTTTTCTGTTCAAGGGGAATAGCAGCTCTAGCAACTGTAATTGCTACACAGATGGATTTGAATAGCAAAGCTGAAAACTGAAGAGATCTCTCTGTTTCCGCCTCCTTTTTTCCCTCCCCCTCCAGCCAGAGTGATCCGAGCTTTTGTGCTGATTCATCAGCTGATTCAGCCCTTTTGCTCGGAAATTTTGTTGCAGATGATAGAGGTCACCTTAAATAAACTGCCAGATTCCCTCTGATAAAAAGCTGAGAACGGAGACAACAGCTCCCTTTAGGGACTGGGATTTGTTTTCTTTTGTGCTGTTTGTCTTTTGCTGAAGTGGAGTTTTATTTTGATTTTTTTTTTCTTGTTTGCTTGTTTTGGGTTTTTCAATTTCTTTTGACAATCTGTGCGTAGAGGCTTCAACCAAAGAGAAACGCACACACTACTGAGCAATAGCATGTTAAATTTTAATCCTCACAGCTGTGATAGGTAGGGAAAGAACACTCAACATTCTATTGCAATCTACATTAAGTATGTTGGTGCTGACAAGCTGTCTCTCTCGAATTTACTGTGGTTGTTGTGTGAAAGAGAAGGCAGAAACTTCTCCTCAAAACCCCTTTGGGTATTTCCAAGGTAATCATGCACTTTCTTTTTTACTCCAGGATGAGTTTTAATACTTGAAAAAGAATGGTGGGGTTTTTTTCTAACATAGGCTAAATATACTGAATAGCCTGGAGGATTTTAAGTTCATTTTCACCTGGCCACCCATTTTCCCTGATCCACCTGTCCATCTTATTTGTATGAGCTTCAGTGCAAGCCTTCAGCTTGTGGGAGAAATTCCTCCTTTGAATTTAGAAAGACATCTAAAACTCCTGAAACAAGGAAGGAAGAATTTGTGGCTCTTGCCTCACACCGAGTTTCCGGGGAGAAAAGACCCCTTGGGTTTAAATTTCATGCATTTTATAGTTTCACAAAGTTCCACCCCTTTTCAGACTAGTTTAATAAACTCATTTTTTGCCTAAAAAGGTTTTTTTTCTCCGGAAAGGGGCTTTCCTCTCCTTCCAATTGAAGATGACTCGTGGGCTGAGATCGGGCACTTCACTAAAGCAGAACTGAAAGTTTGTGGGTGCACAAGCTTAGAGGAAAATAACAAGGTTTGTTCTCTGCTCCCTGTGAGTGAGAGATGTGCAGCCACGTCCAGGGCAAGCAGGACTTCAGCACATGAAATGGTTTCTTAGCAGGCAGCCACTGGAAACCTGGAATGCCCCCCTTCCTGCTCCATTCCTTGGCTTTCACATCTGAGCTGACATCACATGGTCTGGAAGAGGCAGGAAAAGGCAAAAAAGCAGCAGAAACCAAACATAAGACAATTTTTTTTCATCTCTTCCTCTTACAGTTGTGGCTTGAAAGCCAAAGGGACAGTTTCACCCTGCCTTTGTCTGTGGCTGCCATCCTCTCCCTAATTATTTCTTTGTCCCTGTTCTCTTTTCCCCTTGTCTTTCCAAAGGTCAGGGACTGTATAAACATGGCCTGGGTTGTTCCAGCCACCTCTGGGAGTCACAGGTTGCTCCTCCTGCCATTCCTCTCCTGCCTGCTCCATGTTCCTGTGCTGAAATGACTTTTCCTTTTTGATAATCCTCCCAGGAAAGCTTTGGGTCTTTGAGTAATTTCTCATCCCTTTGTCTCCTGCTTAATAACCTCCACGCCCTCTCTTTTTATTGTGCTCTTGTCTCAGGTCTGATCATGCTCACCTTCAGTTGGAAAGGCCCCAAGGCTAGGGAGTATGTGGAAATATGCATGATTAAATCCCATTACTCTGAAGAAATTACAGTTAATAACGTTCTTAAGAAGCCAGACAAGTGTGTATTGAATCAATGATGCTATAGGATGAAGAAAGACTTAAAATATGATGGTTTTGCCTTTAAAATATCATTCTCAAATGAAGCTTCTGTTCCAAACTGGGTAAATTTCTTATAATTTTCTGTTTACCTTTTTGTTCTAAAACAAAAATAAGTACCTCTGCTTGTGGAAAGCCACCACATCAGAGCCTTTAATACAGGAGAACACTGTAAACTGTGCTTGAAACAACAAAATATAAGTGCCGTGTTTGGGACAAAACGATTGGGTCAAAAGCCATTCCTACCCACACCTGACACCACCATCGACATAAGGCAGCCTACCTGTCACAGTCAGTGTTTCCTTGGTTATTGGCAGCACTGGGGTAACTGTCTGAGAGAAGAGCACTAAGCCATAAGTCAAGAATTTTAGCAAAACCCTTGGAAGGCCCCTGGTGTGTTGGGAAAAAAGTCTGTTCTCATCATGCTTGGCGAGGACTCACCCCAGTGACTTTGCTGTCACAAAGTTCCTGGCACCCACAAACTCCTTTTCCTGGGAGTTCTTTTTAATGACTAAATTCTTGGAGGGATGATTTGACACCTGAACATACAATTAAACCCATTTATTGTAATGTAAGACCTATTGGCTTTCAACAAAGTAGGTGTGGAGGCTTCTCTGCTTCAGTGCAGCTGTTGCTCACTGGTCAGGTCCTCCCACTCTGCTGAGCCCTGCCTCTTCAGCTGCTTTCCCTCTGTGCTGGCAGCTGCACCTTCTGTGTCTGAGCATCCAACTCCAGGGCTTGTCCTCTCTGCTGTTTGCTTTCCCACCTTCCAGCACTTTGGATTTCCCAGCAGCTTCAGGGCTCAGGGAGACAGGACAGCTTCAAACAGCTGGGAAAGCAGATACAACAGAGGGGGTTGAGCTGGGATGAACAAAGGAGCTCTGGCACTGGCAATGAGGATATCAACAACAGCCTGCTTTGCCTAACTCTTTCTTCTTTGCCTCACTCTTTCTTCTTTGCCTCACTCTTTAATATCAAAACTAGTTGTCCTCAGGATACCCAGCCCCCAGAGCTGGAAGTTGGGGATGGGGAGCCATCCCATAAGATGGTTAGTGACCTACTAGACAAGTTAGGGTCTATGAGTCCCAGTGGGATCCACCCTGCAGTAATGAGGCAACCGGTGAAAGAATTTGCCAAACCACTCTGTCATCTACCAGCAGTCCTGGTTAACTGGAGAAGTTCAAGGTACCCAGTTACAAAGGGAAACAGGTGAGATCCCACCACCAGCTGCTGGTTCTTGGGCCGCCCAGTCCACAGTCCTCTCTCTTTTTTCCTGATGTCTCATCAGCACAGTGAAGAGGGGACAGAAGGCAGTGTGAGAACTGGAGAGACAACCCAGCTCCCAGGACTGCAGAAGCTTTGAAAACATGGCTTAGACCACATGCTCAAGGCCAAAAGGTCTGACTGCAGAGAACATGACCAGCAATTGCCCCTGTGCTGCCCAAGCAAAGTGCTGAGAGTGTATTCCAAAACCTCACAGGGGCGTGTGGCTGTGGTGATCCTGCAGGAAAGCTCGAGTTGCCTTGCTGGCCCAGCTACTCCTGCTGATCCAGTGACAAAGAGACAGCAAACCTGCAGAAAATAGGTGTTCCCTGAGATATTCCTGTGTAGACTGGTATGGTCACAAAGAGGCTGTCATGCAGTGAAGGGTTTGAAGTGGGAATACGAGGAATGTAAACACGCACGGGAAAGAATTAGGGCAGGAGTTGAACTGAGGGCTTTGATGACAAAGCTCTAGGGAAAGAGGCTGGGGTCAGCAGTGAGTCCTGGATGTAAAGGTGGGGTTGTGCCTTTCAAAGGGTCACTGGGCAGGCAAGCAGCATGAGGGAATGGCAGGAAAAAAGTTCAATAGAAGAGAAATTCAATCCCCCAAGTACAGCTGTATAGGTCGAACTCACTGGAAACATCATCTCTCTGCCGGGTGTGGAGAAGGAGGAAAGGGCAACCTGCTCATCTTGTTCTCAAAACACTCTGGTTTCACTCATTCTTTGTTTATGTAGACTTTATTTGTAGACTGTAAATAGTTTAATACAGACTCTTGAAGTAGGGGAATGAGGAGGCCACATTATAAAGTCTCATTGAGATGTCTCCAAGGGTACCTCACAGATCTGTTTTCTAATTGATTTTCTTCTCTGACCTCACTCTCAGTTGTTCTTACAGGAAGATTGCCCTGTAACCAGAGCCTGCTACAGGACTAGGTGGAAAAACAGCAGAAAATCACCCCTTTCTTGTGCTGTTTGTTTTAGCAGTACCTGGAGACACATGGAAGTTTCAGTTCTGTCCACACTGAATCACAGGCATGGACAAATCTGTAACAGGGCTGTGCAGGACCATCCATAGACATCTTTAGGGAGATTGGAGCTGACAATGGATTTGTGTGCTTACAGAAGCAGTAAAAAACAACTCCTCATTTCACCCCAAAAGTGTTCTATTTTCATGGAAAATTCTGGCATGTGGCAAGCATCTATCCCACATAATAAGTACAGCTCATGTTCCCATGTTTTGTATTTTGTCCTAACCTTGCACATAAAAGACATGGGGTTTATATGTTTTTCAATCACTTTGTCTCCCTTCTACCTCATCCTTCAATATTTCCTTTGGAGTGACATTGAATCAGGAATATCTTCTGCATGGAAACCAATCTCAGCTCTTTTTTAAGAAATATGTCATGGAGACTGCAACCTTCTGATCAGTACCTTATGAGCCAGCAGAACAACTCAAGTTAATTAATTACAGTTCCTGTATAAATCAGCTGTTAAGTGGGTATGAATCCTCTAAAAGTAGAACTCCTCCTGTCTTTGCTTCATCTCCAAGCCTTGGGTGGGCAATGCATTCTCCTCCCTCCTCCCTACACTGCCACTGCAGCATTTTCTTTCTGTTCCACTTGTGCTGCAGCATCAGGATAACAGCCACAGGCCTGGGAGTAATTCAGTTAGGGGATATCCTGGCTTTGCTCTGCTGGAAAGAAGCTGTGCAGAACAAGATAAAGGCATTAAGTGTGCCAGGCTCAGGATAATGCTCTTTCCTGCTAGGTGGACAGGCTGGCTGGTCGGAGCTGTTGAAGCCCGACGAGCTGGGAGCCCCCAGCCTGACGTGCCACTTGGCTGGTGGCCAGAGCTCAGCCCTGTGTGTGGGGGCAGCCTGGCTGATCCAGGGGCCACTTTGGGTGCTGGGGGCAGCACAGTGCCTGTGGAAGGAATTAAATGTGCTGCCTGAGGGCGCCTTCAACAGGGATGTTGTCACAGCTGGGTAGTTCTGCTTGATTTTGGGGAAGCAGCAAGGTGGGAGGTGTTCCCCAGAGAGGCTGGGAGAACCTGAGCCGAGCTGTGGGAGACAGACCTTCCACTGGGATGCTGGACTCCTCCCAGGCAGCCTGCTGTTAATGGGGGCTGCTCTCAGATGCCCACAGGAGAGGTTGTCAGGGCAGCCCGTGCCCCAGAGATCCTTCCTGTGTCAAAATACCAAGCACCCAGAATCCAGAAGCATTCCCAGAAGTTAATACATACTTCTGTGTGAAAGAGGTTAAACTTCACAGCTGTTACCTGGCTATCCATATAGATACCAGGCTATATAAACAGTAGTTATCTATATCAAACATTCAAATAATCATCATGTAGCTGTGTTATCTGGAGACCTTCACACAAATACCAAGCATACAGTTCAGGGCTTTTTTACCTGCAGTTTGTATTTCTGACAAGGATATGACTCACCTTTTCCACAAAAGACAAAATGTACTCACCAGCCACTAATCTCCTCTGTGATAAGAGGGGCTCTTTTAGGGCTCCTGAAGAAGAACAACGCCTTCCCTGCACAGGTACCTTATATGGAGCTGGGATGTGCAGGACATGCTGTGGAGAGCACAAGACTTGCTGTCCCAGTGACAAAGCCCCAGTCCTCCAGTGACAGTCCATTTGGGGGTGTGATGCAATAAAAGAAGCTACACCAAGTTACACAATTTCCTTTAGGCTGGTTTAGTTTTTAGTGAAATGTCCTGACAGATGTCAAGTAAATGTGTTTTTATCTAGTTGTGTCAAACTGGCAGAGAGGATCCCCTCTCTTTCTGAAATTACAATAATTGAGGAGCAAAACAAAGCACTTCCCCAGCCATGCTGGCTCCTGCATATCATGCAGACAGCAGTTTACTCAGGTCAAAAAGATTATTCAAGTCATTCAGATACAGAACTGTTTGCAGAACTTAACCTGAAATATTCCTAAATATATATTCAAAGCCCAACTTGATGATTCCAGTTGGTTTATTTAATTTTTCCTAATGTTTATTACTTTGCTCTGAAACACATTGTCAAGCACTGGCACAGGCTGCCCAAAGCAGTAGTGGAGTCACCGTCCCTGCAGGGGTTAAAGATGTGGGGATGTGGAACTTGGCTTGGCAGTTCTGGGATAACAGTTGGACTTGATAACATTAATGGTCTTTTCCAACCTAAACGATTCTGTGATTCTGTTCTCAGAATAAGTTGTCATTTGAAAGATGTTACATAGCAGCACGTAATCAGCTAGGCAAGTAAAATGTTAGGTTTGGTCTTCTCTCCATAAAAATGCCTTCAGGAACAATGTGACATTACTGCTCATTAGTGAGCAGGTGAAGACAGGAAGAGAGGAGAGCTCGGGAAGATGGGAAAGAAACAGAGGTTGTCAGAACAACACAAGTGGGTTAAATACTGATAAACGCTGTACTCTTAAAAACCAACAGCCACGGGCACGGTGGCATTACAAATACAGCCAGTTTTGGTGACATGGTACATACAGGGAGCATCTTTTTCAAGGCTGGCAGATCTGGGATATGTATGTAGGGATGTATGGAATCTGTGCCTGGATGGAAACAGGAGGATGCTCGTTTTGTTCTTGGTATGATAAATGACCTGGGCTTTCGTTTATGGTGGCACTTCGTCAGCAGACCTTCTGATTGCAATAATGCGCTGTAATTACCATATCATTTGCATTCATTACCTCCTACAAGAATTGCAAGTGTTCCACTCAAGAATTAAGCCAGTAATATTTCCTATATTAGTATTACACGTTGAAGTCACCTGTATAATAGTGTGGCTTCCTCCCTGACAGGGTGATCGGGGTTGTGGTTTTTAGATCAGGCTCTCTCTGGCTTCTTCCCCCCAAATCTTTTTCTAGATGTGGTAATGAAAGACACAACTCGTGCTTTGGCCAGTCTGTAGTTTTTCCTGACAGAAGAAGAAAGCGAAAGTCTAATTTCTACTTTTTGTTTATATTTTTGCTAAGAGTTTTCTTTTTTTATGTGTTACAGGCACCCCATTATCCTATGGAGACATGTAAAACTGCAGTAGCTGCTGAACGTGCCCCACTAAAGTCTAGTTCCTTAAATGGCTGCGTTTAACAAGGGACAATTAAATTGAAATGAGCAGTGAGCAATGAAGCATTTTATTATGTTTTATTATCTTTTAATTGTGGATTTTATAACAGTGAAAATACTGCCCATATCAACATGTTAGAGTTATCTCTGTTTATGCATCAGATGTTTTTCTAGTCTCTGGGTGTTGACTTTTTTGTTAATTATTATTATTTTATTTTGGATTTTGGTTGGTGGGGTATTTTTGTTAGTTTTGGTTTGGTTTGGTGTTTATAGCAGGTGTTTTTAATAAGTTCTGGCAGTGTTACCTGACTGTCAGAACAGAGGGACAGACATCACAGGGTAATGATGAAGTCTATTTATTTCTAACCAGATGCATAAAATAGAAACCTCCTGTTACAATCTTAAACCCCCACAGTAACATCTCCAGGTGCTAAAGTTGAGCCCTGCCTCAGTGACCAGCTGCTGGCTGGTCTACATTTTGCTTCTTTAAAATGTTTTAATAGGAATAAATAACAGGAATTTAGTAGGAATTCACGTTATTAGTAAATAATAAGGGAATTTTAACAAATATTGGTGAAATCTGTCAATTCCCAAACTGTGTAAGTGGAAACAATATTGTCCAATACCTCTTCCCAAACTGCAGTAACTTTTCTTTGCTGCATAGCTTCTCCAACCCTCTGCTTTTCCTTTACTTAAACCTGATGGACTTGACATGTAGGGGCCCTCGTATTTATGTAAGAGAGGAAATTACCGATGGGCTGAGACCTACTGTGCAGTATTTAGCTGATTAGCTTTCAAATTAATGAAATTAATGCCACAGAATGCCACAGTTAGGTTTTGGTTTCTTGCTTCCCACCTCCCCACCCACCATGTTTTTCCTTAATTTAAGCTAGAAAGTTGGCACTGAGAAATGTTTAGAAGAGGGAAAAAGGAGCAGAGAAGGACTAATAGCCTTGATGAGCTGCTGAGCAGTGCCATGGGACAGGAATGCATCAGAAGAAGATGTCATTTACAGCTTGGTTTCCCTGGTGGGGTAAAAAAAATGCCCAGTTTTAAGTTTATTCGTCACCTACGGAGCGGCATTAAGACCTTCAAAACAGATCAAGTTCTGGCCCAGACTGGAGGAGGTGCCACAAAAGTGTGTTTGCTTGGAAGGAGAGAGAAAGTCACTTTTGAAAGTGACTTTTCACATGAGCCTTGCCTTGAATCAGAAGCAGATCTGATGCACTCCCCAGGGCTTGCTTTATATTGGGCAGAGTGGCACTGCCAGGAGGATGTTCTAGCGGTGAGGAGATCATCTGACTGCAGAAGTGCTGCCTCACCGCCTCGCCCAGGTTAGCTCTCCAGCAAAAAGGATGGAGGAGGAGGTGCCAGCAGCATTCTGGGACTCTGGCACGTTGCAGGGGGTTGCAGAGGTGATGCTCAAAGGCATCCAAGCTGCTGTTCTCCCCACTGGTGTTAGCAGGACATCCTCTCCGGGGTCAGAACTCCGACCCACTGGTTTCACCCACATCACATCAACATGGAGTAATTCAACAGACTCCAGAGACTCCATGCCTGCTGCATGGCACAGTGCAGCCAACAGCAGGCTCTGGCTCTGGCTGTCCTATTTCAGAGCTCATGAGAAGAGGAAAAATACACCAACTTCTTTTCTCACACTGGTGGAAATGGAAGTATTTCTTACTTCTACAGAGAAATGCAAAATCAGCCCCTGCTGCATTTCTGTGTGCCTACATAAGCTATGTTAGTCCTCTGCAGGTGACCTTTGGCACCTGTGACTCTTTCATGCTTTAATAAGAAAATGAAGATGGAAAAAAAAAATAAAAAGAAGAAAAAGAAACAGCCTTGCAAAGATGGACTTGGTTATACTGGTTATACACCCCAGTGTGCAGACTCATGGTTTGCTTCAGTTTAAACGTGTGCCTGAATGATTTATTAAAGTGAAACAGGCTTGGTTTAAAGCCAAGTAAGTTTGTGTTTACTCCATCAAAAGAGAGTAACAGCAGCTCATTTAATGCTCATCAGTCAGGTTTGCAAAGATGATTTAAAAGGGAACATTGATGGTGAGGAGGAACATCCTGGATGACTGGTACCAGAGGGGGGGTGGGGGCAGTTTAGGGTTGTTTGAAAGACCTAATAGCTGGAGATGTCCCCCTGTCCATGGCAGGCGGGCTGGATTAGGTGGCCTTTAAGGTCCCTTCCAACCCCACCCACTGTATTATTCTATTCTGTGATGCTGTGATTTTCAGCAGCACGAAGCATAAGCACGATCCTTTAGTGCAGTTCCACTGAGAGGATGCCAACCCCTTGGGCTGACCTGGCCCTTCCTGAAGAGGCTCAGGAGAGGCTTCTCCAGGTGAACAAGAGCAAGTGAAAACAGTGCTGAAGAGCAAGAGGGCACAGCGTGGTCTGCAGAAGCTGCAGGAGAGACAGAGGGACCCACAGGGCTTGGAGTGCAGGGGGAAGGAGGGAAAAACAGGGAGATGTTTGAGAGGGGGAAAAAAAAGTCCTCTGTTCCTCTCTGGCTTGTTTCTTCCCAGCAGAGTAAGGAAGTATCCTGAGCACGTGTTCCCTGCTACGCCTTGCAGATGGTGTGCCAGACATGCTGTTATTTGGATCCTCTGGCCATTCCTGCTTCAGATCTCCTGGCAGTGGGCCAGGCACTCTCTAGTCTGATATTCCCAATTGTTCGGGTCAAAGAGCAGTCCCTGTGGCTCTTTATGCTCCCAAATCCAGCCCAGACACTCCATCAAATGCCTGGAGTTTAGTCGCCTCTTTCTCCTGATGCTTAAACATCTTAAGAATTTGGTTTCACGGCAAACATCTCAATTCCTCTGTTCATTTCTTGCATGGAGATGTTCCCTCCAGCAGCTTTCTGCCAGGAACTCACCAAACTCCTGCAAATAAATATTATCAAGGCATCTGAGACTTCCATTTCGAAGCACGTTTGGTTTAAGAATTGTTATTACCACACCTTCACCAAACAAACTCAGCGATTCCAAAGTGCTCTTACTCCTAAAGTAATTTGTTTTTAATTAAATAGAAAACAAGAGAAGGAACTGGGAACAGCTCACCAGGGTTTATGATGGCTGTTTCAGGGCCAATCTAAAGACTTTCTTGTTCTAATGTTTGTTGTAGCTGAGCTGTACAGTGACTAAAAGGAGAATGAAATTATGATGTGCTGTAACACCTAATTGCCGTACACTTGAACAATTTCAAAGTAAGCTATGAAAAGAAAGGCATCTTTAAGGATTCTCGTGTCTGCAGTGACCCCAATTTTAAGCACAGGTTAGGTGGGCTTTTTACCTGAATGTTTCATGGTGTTGGACCAGACTGCCTGCCTGCTTTGGAGCTGGGACTCGAGTTAAATCAAATTAACCTCTCAGGGCTTTGCCATTCCTGTGACTTTTCCACTGGGGAAATTTTTTTCTGTGGGTTAACTCCTGCAAGAAGAAACATTACTTGGATGGATTTTAGTATTCAGGATGGTTCCTGTGCATTTCTACCACTTTGTGCTCAGTGGTTCACTTTAAAATCTCAACAGGAAAAAGAAGACCAACAGTCTCCACCTTAGCTTTTGAAATAGCTATTGCAATATTTATAATTGCTGCTGGATATTTGCCTTTGCATCTCAGGCAGTTTAGCAAAATAACAAAATGTTAAACCTAGCAACAGCCTTTCATTTTAGGAATGATCCAGAAAACTAATAATTACTCAGTGAAGTCCCTTGTGTTATGATGAGTTGATCAGCTGGTCTCTGTTAACCCCCCCAAACTGGTCAGGTCTTACAATTCACTTGTAATCCCAAAAAATATTCAGGATGTGAACTGGAGCTTCGTGTCCTGAGAGCAAGCCATTACTGGCAGATTTCAGTTTAGGAGAGGGAGGAGCACTGAAGGGTAGCTAATTTGTGGTCGAATTTGAAGTTGCAGAGAAAACCCTGAGCTTAGAAAGGCTTAGGAAGTATGAAGTGAAAAAAAAAAAAGCCACTAGTTATTATTAAAAATATCTTATTGATGAATCAGTTGTGAATGGGGGTGGGATCAGCAATGCTACCTACTTGGGCAAACAAGAGAAAAACATAAATGGCATTTGAGAAGAAATCCTCAGAGTGAAAAACAATGTGGAGGAGAATCTGCTCTTGTTTTCCTCACCTGGCTTTAAAATTAATCAGAATATTTAACCCCCCTAAAACAGTTCTGTGATGGTTGTGATGGCACAGCAGCACAAACCCACTAAGAGAGTAAAAATGCCTTTTACTGAGAATTCAGCTTCATGGAAACAGCATTAAACTCCTCATGTAATTTCATCTGGAAATGATGGGTTGCAGTTTACCATCCTTTTAATTAATGTGGGCATGTCTAGATAAATCCATGGGGGGAACACTGTTTAAAGGACACTAGAGCTCGAGCAGAGCAGGAGCAGGACATGGCTCTGCCACCTCAGCTGAGTGTGCCTGGGGCAGGATTTTGCAGGGTGAGATCCAGCAAAGGTCCTCTGCCAGGTCCAGGGCTGGCTCTGCATCACTCACCCCCCTGGTGGGTTTCAAGGTATTCTGAGCTGGTGCAACATCCCCACCACAGAGCTATACTATGGTTTGAGCTGGAAGATTATGATTTTATTTTTAATTTATACTTCATTTATGATATATTTTTCTGCCTTCCTCACATGTTGGCTCTGGCACATTAACTCCCAGGGGCACCTGATTTGGGGGATCAAAAGTATCTCTAAGGAGTTATTGCTGACTTTAGGTGACCCTCAGTGACACTCTGCTCTAATGGTTCCTTTGGGTTGTAATACTAGAATTTGCCAAAACAGCATATTCCCTGGAAAAAAACAACCAAACAACCAAACAAACAAAAAGCCAAGCAGCTGAAGTTTTAGGTTTTGGGTAAAAATGGGGTTTCATGGTTTCACATGAAATGGGGTGGCCTGGGTGCTTACAGTCCTGCATGGTCCTGATCTGCAAAGGTGTTCTTTGCCCCTGTTGAAAACAATGTAAGATCACAGGCAGCCCCAGGTAGTGCCCAAATGTAAGAGATGTGGATTTGAAATGAGCTTTGGCACATGCAGCTGGCAGAGCTTCACAGGAACATAAAAGCCTGACACATTAATATGCTGACATATTAATTAATCACTGAGTACGTATGTGAGTATTTTCCAGCTTAGGCCAAGTAGATATTTGCTATTGACAAAAAAGAGATTTTCCTGAGGAATTCTGAAAGTAAAAAGTAAAAGGAATTTCACACACACACCCCCCCCCCATAGGCTGAGGACATTGATTTGCTACTTCTTAGGTCCAGGTGACTATTTGAGTGTCACATCAGTGCTCATGGGACACATCCCTGCACGTGAGACACTCCAGGCAGTGTCAGGGTGCTCAAGAAAAATTGACTGAGGCAGCTTCGTGATTCAGAGGCAGCATTCAGCCATTAGCCAGCCCATTAAAGGGCTGAAGGATATGAGCACCGGGACAGAGCGTGATGAACACAAGCAGAAGTTCAAAGCAGCTTGGAAAAACCCCTGCAGCGGTGAGCAAACACGTCGCTTTATGTTTGAGACCTTGTGGAGTGCTCAAACAACGTAACTGTTTGTATTATGTTTGGCATTTGCTCACCAGTTCATCACTGATTGTTTCTGACGCGGGAAGAAAGCCCAAGCTCCACTTGCTACACGAAGGGAGGGTGACAACGGGGCGTGAAGCTGCCACCTCCCCGCCCCACGGGGCCATACCCACGCCACCTTTATGGGGCTGCTTAGGAATTGCAGCGCTCCGACCAGGAGAGATTTGTCCCTGTCCAGTCTTTATTACACTTTAGAAATTATTTAATTTAGCGATTCTACCTCTGGTGTCCCAAGCCCTTCGCCACCAAATGTGCCCAGTGGTGTAACCTGGGGTACGGGCTGATGGCACCAGCCCCACAGGATGGTAAATCCTTTCCAGGGAGCCCAGCACAGCTGCCCAAAGTGCCAGTGTCACACAGCTGGGCACGGCAGCGGGTCTCGCTGCCACCTATCCCTCCTTCCAGCAGGCAGCGGTGCGGGAGCACCTCGTCCCGTGGCCCTGCTCATCCTCCGGGTGACGCGAGGGGCACGGTTTGGTCCCCGTGCGTGGACGGGGAACGCCTTGTAGCAGGGATTGCACTGGAGATGTAGAACACCGGGAACAGGGCGGTGCTGGCAGGTCTGGGTACGGCGTGGGGCTGGTGCCAGCCTTCCCCTGGGACCTTCTGTCCTCTCCTGGGTGTCCCGTGGTGGGTGCCCCGGGGTATCCCGGGGTGTGTGTGTGTGTCCGGTTTGGGTCCCGGGGGTCCCGGTGTTCGGGTACCGGGGGTGCCGATGTTTGGGTACCGGGGGTCCCGATGTTTGGGTTCCGATGTTCGGGTACCGGGGGTCCCGATGTTTGGGTCCCGGTGTTTGGGTACCGGGGGTGCCGATGTTCGGGTACCGGGGGTCCCGGTGTTCGGGTACCGGGGGTGCCGATGTTGGGGTCCCGGGGGTCTCTCGCTGTCCGACGCCCCCGCTCTCCCCCTCCCTCCGCTCCCCGCGCTGCTCCGCCCGCTCTGCCCGCCAGGGGCCGCTCTCCCCACCACCGCCTCCCGCCGCCACCGCCCCTCGCGGTGCACGCCGGGAGTTGTAGTCCGCCGCGGCCCGGCGGGCGGCGCTGGCGCGCAGGGGCGGCGGGCGGGGACTCGGTTTCCCGGCGGGCCGCGCGGCGCCGGCCCGGCCGTGCCTTTTGAATGATTTCACTGCGCTCCGCTGCCGCGGGAGGGACCGGCAGGATCGGCGGCGGGAGCAGCGCCCGCACGGCCCGTCCATGGCGGCCCCAGCGGGCCCTGCCCCGGCCGCCCGCGGCCCCCGCCGCTGCTAGGAGCGGGCAGCTGGGCTGCGCCTTCGCCCCTTCGCCCGCCCGCCCCCGCCGCCGACATGTCGCTGGCCATGGAGGAGGAGGAGTACTCCCGGCTGGTGATGGAGTCGGAGCCCGAATGGCTGCGGAGCGAGATCAAGCGGCTCTTCCAGGAGCTGGGCGAGACCACCCGGGAGAAGATCCAGGCGGCGGAGTACGGGCTCGCCGTGCTGGAGGAGAAGCAGCAGCTGAAGCAGCAGTACGAGGAGCTGGAGCTGGAGTACGAGACCATCCGCACCGAGATGGAGCAGCTCAAGGAGGTGAGGCGGCGGCGGGGCCGGTCCGGGGGTGCCGGGGGGGCGGCCGGAGGGTGCCCGGGCCTTGTGCGGGCACGGCGTTGGATGCTGCCCCGCACTGACAGCGCCTGGCTGCGGGCCGGGGCGAGAGGGAAGGGCTGGGCTGGGGAAAAGAAAAGGCCTCTCTGCCCCGAGCCCCTCCGCCGTGCCGGGGTGTGCGAGGGAGGCGGGTGAACGCTTTTCCTTCTCTTCCCGTCCGGCCTCCGGCTCTGGTGGCTGTGCTGGCCCGGGGCTGTGTCAGCCCGAGGATGCCCACCGGGGCTGCCCCCCAGCCCTGCCCGGGACCGGGACCAGGGTGCGGTGGTGATGCTCTCACAGCCCTGCTTTTGTGTGGTTGGAGGAATCTTGCGTCGCTGTTAAATCACTTCCTCAGCTGGGGACCGCAGCAAAAGAAAGAACAGCACGCTTTAGTTTGCATAATGTTTGGTTTGGTGCAGTTCCGTGTCATTGGTATATTATTGTTATTATTGTTACTCTTATTATTGTTCTTATTGTTGTTATTGGTATTATTGTTGTTGTTGTTATTGGTATTATTCTTGTTATATTGTTTGTTTTTATTATTGTTTAAAATTTTTTTTAGAGGAAACTGCAGATCTAATCTGCACAGTAGAGTAAGGTTTATCGGGAGAAATGCCATGGCATGTAAAGTTTTTCTTGGGTAGAACGTGGTAAAAGCGCTGCCCAGGGAAGAGTCACAATACACAGACTGGTGGTTTGCTGTCCTTGTGAGCTGATCCCCTGCCAGCCCACTCCATACCATGTCCCTTGGGAAGTTGTCTATAGCCTTGGTTGGTCCAGTGATTTGCTGTGCAGGAAAACCCTGTGCTGCTTTTCAGCTGATTTAGGCCTTGCCTTGATTGCAGAAGATCTGATACAGCCTACGTGGGTTTATTTGACCCATGCAAACCGTATCGAATGGGGCTTTACTTTAGTTCATTCAGTTAGAAGTGGATTTCAAGTAAAATCAAAATACGCCATTTCAAAGGGCAAGTAAACACTTGGAATGGACTGGTACAAATTCAGTTGAATCGGTGAATGCCCTCCCTTCCTGCCTCCTGTGTGTCTTTTGGTTTTGTAAATAAAGCTTTATTTTGCTTTTATTATGTTAAACTAGCATAAGCAAAGAGGTTAATAACTTTGAATTAGACGGCTGTAAACTTGTTAGCTGAATATGGGCGCTGAACGTTCCTAAAGCCACTTGAGGTAGCACGGTTACAGCAGCAGAACTGGAGTAGAGATGTGCAAGTCACGGGCAGTGGCAGCCTTGAAAAGAAGGTGAGAGCCGTAGAGTTGAGCTCAAGGGAAGGAAAAGTCAGTAAACCCATTAGGGGGGTGGGATGGGAAACGTGGCACGAGAGGTGAAGGGACTGGCCCAGCCTCTCCCAGCAAGGCAGCTGGAGCCAGGTTGCCTCAGTCACAGGTGGTGCCTCAGTCACTGGGCTGTGCTGTGTGTGTTTGGGCATTAGGTGTTTTGGCTCTCAGGTGGAGAAAGGCTTGATGATAAGGTCTTTTCATCCTTTTAGGGCTGAACCACTTAAAAAGCTTGTAAAAGAGATTAAAAAAAAATAAATGGCAGGATCAGCAATGATTCACTCCTTTTTGCTTTTCACATGCTGAAAGATTTGCTTTGTGTGTGCATGTCCCATTGCAATTAAGTCATAACCTGGGAGGCAAACAATTCTGGGAACAGCTTGAGGACTCTGCCATTTATCCTACACAGGGAAAGAGCATTGCTCCTCTAGTTCTCTTGTGATGCTGTGGGGGAATCTGGTCTGCATTAGATCTTGTAAAACCTTTAGCAGCTGCACGAAGCATGCTCTCAGAGGGGGAGTTTATCATCTTTGCTGTTTATGCAAGTGCTTGTTTTTGCCAGGCAGGGCTGGGGGAGTGCTGCACGCCGGACTTACCACATGGCAAGCTCCAACCTAAAGGGACTCCCCCTTGGGTCACCTGCACTTGGGCAATGCAGGGTGGCACGTCGGCCTAGAACAGGAGTGCTTTCCATCTCTGGCTTCTTGACTTCATGCAGCCTTTGAAAACACGGCCCTTTTAGTCTCTGGGGATCTTATTTTGTTCTTCTGCGTCAGGAGACCTCGGCAGCACGAGGCCGTGTTGGGCAGGGTGCAGGGCAGGCACACAGCAGTTTCCTGTCCTGCTGGGTGCTGTCGATTTGGATATGCTTTCATTTGTTTCATCTTATGAAGCACCCCCTTGTCATGGGCCTGTTCATACCGTAGGTAAATGGGCTCTGAGCGTGGGAACTCTGCAGCACGGTCTGTTGAAAGTACAGGCTTTTCTGCTACAGTCATCAGGTCTTGCTGGCCAGGTTCTCCTCCCTGCCCCCCATCCCTGATTGTGGCAGATACACTGTTGTATCCCTCTGAGAGCAGAAAAATCCTCAGAGCTCTACCCCATTTTTGTAAAGACGTCTTTGTGCACCCAAGTGTTCGCAATCCAAGTTGTCCTGGTGAAAATGGGGAGCTCTCCTGTCCTGGCACTGAGGCTTCACACCAGTCAGTTTTTAACTGGGATTGAGTCTTCCCTAAGTTGTTTCTTTTATTTGTATGTGTGCTGACTCGATCTCATGTCTTTTATGGTAATTTGTGCTGTGTTTCTTTTATAATTTTTATCTGAGAGAACAAAATTTAAATACAAACTGTCTTCCCATGTAAACTTACTGGTTATCTTCAGTACCACCTTTGCTTTTGTAAAAGGGAATTGATTTCAGGCTTCGTTGAAGATGATAAATGTTTTCCCTAGTTCAGAGAAATAAGATACTGGCTTTTTTTGTAGCGAAATACCACACATCACATATGTATACATATCATTTCCCTGGTGATTTGTGGGGGTATGTGGCATGGAAGGTTTGCTTGAAAAAGGGGGTTTCTGCTTCACTTGGGACTTTGGGGTTGCTTCGAGATGTCAGTCAGATTTAGAACCAGCTACTAGTTCAGCTATGAAACTGGCAGCTGTCCAAAGCCCCTTTCTGATTGCTTGCTTATGTCTTATTGGTGGTGGTAGAACTGTGTTTAAATCCCTAGGAAAACATAGGCATTGGGGTTCATTATTTCTGTAACAATGTAAAGGTTCACAAGTAGACTGTTGCTGTTTTTAAAGTCTAAAAGCACGTGCCAGTACGTCACAGTGTGATGTGTATGGGTTGTATGTGGTTTTTAAGAGGGGAACAAGCTTACAAGAACACTGGCAATGACCTGCACAGGGCTCTTTGTTCCTTTTCAGGCTGACAGTGGCTCTCGTTCTGTTTTTCACCTTTAAGGATCATGTATTGACTTGATGCCATGCCGTGACACCTCTGTAGATGATTCCTGGGTAAACCTGGGAGCTGTCTTTGAAAGAAACATTCAAATCACACTCTGCTAGGCTGAAGTTACCTAAAAGGCCAGTGACAGACTGGGAATAGACCCTCTGCTCACAGTTCAGTGCTGGATTGACTAAGGCTTTCTGTTTAGTTATGGTAAATAATGATGTTCAGTAGCAATACCTCTAAGGCCTCAGCTCTGCCTCTGCAACCTCCTAATAAATATTCAGCTGTAATATTGATTCCTGCTGAAAGGGAAGGACCTTAATGACATTTGAGGTTACCTCTAACTTTGCAGTGTGGTTAAAATCAAAGGGTTTAATGCATAAAATAAAGGAAACGTTTCTTTAAATAGACCATCTGGGGAGAAATTTAATTCTGGTTGTACATATGTAAATCTAGAGTAAGAAAAGTGCAACTGCAGATTGATGTTGGGGGACTGATACCAGTTTTGCACATACTAATAGAAAATGGTTATGCTTCTGTGAACCTGTGTTGGAGATTTAATGGTTCTTACTTGGATCCCAACACCTGCCACACTTAAATGTTAGAAGAGAACACAACTGCTGTCTGTAATGTCAAATCAGACTGAAAACTATGGGTGAGAGGAGCAAATTAGTCCTGTGTAAACTAAACTTCTAATGTTTTGATACATCATGGTTGGTTTACATGAAGAACAGAGGCACCTGTAACTTTAATCTGATATTTGCAGTGTTGTAGACACTTAGTGCTGTGTTTTGGGAAAGCTGCTTTTCTCACATGTCCTTCTTTTGCAAAAAAGTAAAGCCTGAAAAATTAAACATTCCGTTTTTTCCTGCTGCACTGGAAATAGTAACTTGCAAGGATAGATAATTTGTTTCTAATTTTCCACACTAGAAGAAACTCAAGGTTTCACCAAACCAAAGTTTGGAAACAGTATTGCAATTTGCTGCCTATTTCCACCCGGCAGGGTTGGGTGTGTGTTGTGCTGCGGAGGGGATACAGTTAAACTACGCTGTGGAACCCAGCCAGATTTGCTTTATTATTTTTCTTCCTTTTGTTTTTGCCCTTGAATTAGGTCACTTCCCCACTTTGGGTGGCTGCACGTGGTTGTGCAGGTACCACCTCACCAAGGGTGTGTTAGAGCAGCACCAAGGGGGTGCTGAGCACGGTAGGGGACGGCTGTGCATCCCCACAGCCCTGAAGGGGAGGTTTGTGCAGCCCCTGGTGTGTCAGACATCCTGCCTGAAAGTCTCAAACCCACAGCCACTGGTGTTTTGTCACATGGGCCGTCGTGGTTTGCTCCTTGCAAGTCCTGACTCTTGGTTGTTGGTGGTGTCCAGGGTGTTAATACCCAATTTATCCCCTTGAATTTAGGGCTGTGTTTCTTCTAATCTGCAAGAGAATTCTAACGATTGGGAAAATCACCTGATGTCCCTGGGAGGGGGCAGGCAGGTGGGAATAGCAGTTCTCAGGTCTCTGTGCTGCCCTCAGAGTTAATGGGTCCTCTTTCGGTCTCTGCTGTGTAAGCTTGTGACTAATCTGTGGCAGCGTGGGGCCATAAGATGATTTCCAGAGGGTGAGGCATCCTCCAGGCATTCGTTTGCTTGCTTTCTCTGCTTTTGGCAGACTGCAGAGAATTGTTTGTTCAGATCTGGTAACCCAGCAACAGAGGAATATAACGTGGGTTTGAAATATGATCTGCAAAACCTCAGCAGAGGGAAGTGACATAAATCAACTTTGCCATCCAAATGAATGGAGGAGCCTCCATTTCAGAGAAGAGATGAATTTTAAAGTGTAATAGCTGCAGATCTGGCTTTTTTTTCTTAGTTCTCCCTTCTTCCAGCTCTTGTCTTTCTTCTTTCCACCACCTACTTTCCTCCCCCTCGTCTCTTCTCAGCTGTTTTCCCTACTCTGACTGGAATTTCCACCGGGCAGTGGAGTCTGGCTTTACACCCCAGGCTTACCCCTCTTTGGAATGGGTAGATGGGACTTACCTGAAGAGTCTGCTAACAGCTGTGGTCCATCTTGCCCATAAACAGATGGATTTGCCACTGGAGCTCTGGGCAGGCAGGGACCCACATGGTGTGCAGAGAGCCTTTACTCAGGGCTGGCTTGGCTCTGGGTGGGCGCCTGGGCACGGCTCTGGCTCCGAGGCAGAGACATGTGTTGACCCAGTGCCACCACTGGCATCTGACCTGCCCAAACCAAACAACTTTCATTGCTTCCTGTGCACAAAGAGTTTGTTACATCTGATTTTAGTTTCTTAGCAAGGTCAGAATTCTTTGTGTTTCCTGATGATCAAGGGTGATGTTTGTTTGGGATTTATTTTGTTGCATGAATGGGTAACTCTAAACCAGAAGGGATTTTCTCACATCCCACTGGATAAGGCTGTGTTTGTTTTGAGGGAGAAATTTGGTTGTGATGCCCAGTGTGGCATTAGCATGACATGTCTGTAGTCCACTCAGCCCTCTAGCTCTTGCTGGTGCTGGGCAGTAGGTGCCCTGTCAGAAGCTGGGGATGAAACTTTTCCACAGTGTGATGTCAGGAAGGAAAGGGAAAGAATGCATGTTCAAGCAGTCAGTATATAATTATATAGTGGTTCTCTCTGTCATTTTTGGCCTCTGAAATAGAAATTGGCTATTGTTGGATGAGCGTGGCTGTCCCCAAGAGGCAATGAACAGAAAAAAGCAGTGTCATGCAGCACGTGCCCTCAGTTTGGTACATGCTATAAAAAGAAGAAAGGCTATTTTGCCAAAACATACTTCCCTAAATAAATTTCGGTCTCTGACTTAGCAGAGATCATCCAGCAGTGGTCCTGATTGAAATTTTTTTTTGTCACAGTTTAATCCAATAGCTTTCTGAGGCTTGTGTCCCAGTGAGTAAAAGCTGCTGTCTGACTTGTGTCTTGGTTCAGTGTTCAACAGCTGTGCAAAGCAATTCCACTCGGCTCCCTTTAGGTGATGCTTTCAAAAAGTGTTTGGTTTTAACCAAGAAGTGGTTAAAATCAAATATTCTCACCTGTTATAAGTGAAATTCACATAAATAATTTCTCACATAAATGATTTCTCTTCAAGTGAAGAACAGTGATTGATCTGTTTATTCCCAACTCAAACTGTCTTCTGTCCCTTTTGAATTTTGTATAATTTTACCTAATCTAATAGCTGTAATGTCACTAATGGCAAGGCTTGACCTATAACAAAAGGTGTTATTTTCCTTTCAGTAAATATCTGTTCTTCCATGTGGTTCTTTTTTTCTTCAAGCTTTTTTGTGGCTTCCATCTCTGACATTTCTCACTCCAGAAGTCCAGTTTACACACTTGGCAATGATTTTCACTCTGGCTCTCAGCAGGGCTGG
The DNA here is from genome assembly GCA_035583135.1 of Lophotriccus pileatus. Taxonomy (NCBI): domain Eukaryota; kingdom Metazoa; phylum Chordata; class Aves; order Passeriformes; family Tyrannidae; genus Lophotriccus; species Lophotriccus pileatus. The sequence continues at coordinate 20,668,092 of JAWWES010000024.1, read as the reverse complement.
GATATTCTCCTACATCTCTTAGCAGTGGTGGTAGGCAGAGGATTTTAAAGAAGGAATTGCATCAGGAATACAGCAACATATTTAGTGTGAAAAAAATAAGTAAGAAAATGCAAACCTTTGTGCACTCTCTGAGTACCCTTAAGAAGTTTGTGCTGGCCTTGTCCTCTAGAAAAATATGCTGATTTTTCTTTTCTCCCTGTTAGAGTGGAATGATAAGCTTTGTGATCTTAAACCAATCCAACTGCTCCAGCTTTTGTTGGCTGGCTTTGTGGTCTTTCATAACAATATGGATAGTTGCTTTTAAATTTGAATGACTGGTTGGTTTTGGGGATGAATGAGATCTTGTCATGCTTTAAAAATCTATGTGCACAGCAGGTAAGGCTGAAGTGAAAGTGGGCTCTGTAGCAAACTGTACAGCCACGTGAAACCTGCATTTAAACAGTGGAAATTGGTTAACTTCAAGTGCATGGCAACCAGAACACTTTAAGCTGAAAAATCCCCTTACCGTGGCAGGTTTACTAGACACTGCTTTTGTGTCTGGGGAGGTGCTCCTTTCCTGATGTGAAGAAGGAGTACAGTACAGTAGATTGCAATTTCGATCATTACAAGGGTGCATTTCTTTCATTGTGTATCTTTATTAAGAATTTTACTTACATACAAACTTTGCTGATTTTCTTTTGTAAGAGTAAGATCCCTCTAACATCTGATTATTCAACTGTGACAAGATCCTCTGGGAATTCAGTGGGAGCAGAGACCAGTCCAGTATGACTTTGCTTCATGGGTGAATTATGAAAGTCTTGCCAGAGAAACTACTTGAAGTGAGAGGGACTTAAGAGATCATTTTGTGCTGTGTGCTGGGCTTGCATGGGATCTGTGCTCTTACTTGTGCAGCAAATCTGTTCAGGGGAGACAAATGTAAGACATCTGCCCCTGTAGCCTCAAATACAGGTTTTCCTTGCCAAAATCTTGGCCTTGGGCACTGCTTATTTGTTGACAGTGTTGCCAGTCTTAAATGTGAAGACATCAGGGATTGTGCCTTTAAAAACAACAAAAAAAAATACTTCTAGAGTTTTTTTTTAAGCGAGGATAGGGGAAGGAGGAATTGAAAGTTAAGGTAACTTGTTTCTTATGTGTGCCCAGAGAGGCTAGAAAGTACCTGAACTGCCCCCGCATTTTGCCTTCCTCCTATCCTGCAGAGGAGGAATTCCATGACTCCAGTAGGTGCATTTTGAACACTGAATAATTTAAGATCTCTGATACTAATGGGACAGTTTTGTATTTGGACATGTGAAGTGTTAACTGAGCATCTCCCTTTGTACAGATGTTTGTGCTCCCAAGCCCCTGGTACAAAGAACTGCAACCCCAAACCAAGCCCGTAATTCTGCAGCTGCTTTGGGGTTCCTGTGAGTTAAGCTTTGTGTGTTCAAAGAGCCTCTGGTGCAGCCTTTCTAAAACCAGCAGAAAAGCACAGTCTGTGTTGTGCTTTAACCCTTACAGACTGGGAGATCTTATGGCAGTGCAGTTGGATCCTGAAAAGTAATGACCAGAACTGCCGTGACTCTGTTCCCCATCAGCAGGGAAAGATGTGGCAGCATTTCCTTGGAGCTGTGCCCCAGGGTTTGGTGGGAGAGCAGACGCTGAAGTTCAGCGAGACACCCTCATAAATACTTGGATTGTGATCTGCAGTAGCAGCACCAGATTCTTGTCTTGTTTTTTCTCCCTCCTTTATTTTAATTGGGTTGAGAATGTTTTGTGGGCAGGAAATGGGAATGTCTGTTTAGTGAGCACAGCTGTTTTAAATAAACTTCAGCCAGCAGAAGTATGGTGAACTCTCTCCTTTTGGAAATGGCCAAAGCTGTCATGGAATTGGAATAACTCATTTTCTTGTTGGAACTTTTAAAACTCCTGTCTTGTATCCTTAGTTTACAGCATCACAAATTTCCTTAGTGTGTAAGGGAGGCTATTAAGGATGTTTCTCTAGTTCAATTTGGGAGAAAGTAAGTTGAAGGAAAGGGATTTGGGATTTTATGTTTTGCTACTGGAGTTTAATCTTAAATTAACATGCATTCCTTCTTCAATCCTGTTTAGGGTGTGAATTTCTAGTTCTTGTTACTCATGTGGTGAAAGGAGATATATCGTGAAATTCCAAAAAACTATTGTCATGTAAAGTTTAATGTACTTAACTAAATTCAATCTCCTAATTTAATATGTGTTTTTGGGGAATTCTGTTTGGGTTTTAAAATTGCTTTGTGCTCAGAAGATAAAAGGGAAGGAACACATGAAAAAGACAACAAATCTTGGTTTGTTTTCTCAGAGGATGCTGTTTTCTCTGAGCCTCCTCTGCCTATAACCCTGCATGTATTTGCACTTGAGAGCCACAGTCTTCATGGATCTGAAAGGGAATCTCTGAGGTTGGGGGTAGCCTGAGCCAGTCAGGATGGAGTACAGCAGGCAGGTGTGTCTGAGTTCCCCACTCCCCAGTGGAAGGAGAAACTGGACTTGCTTAATTCCTCAGCCAGCTCCAGCCTCCTTCCTGCCTTCAGCTGGATGCTCCTCTGTAAACCCTGAGGGCTTTGGGGTTGTTTTGGGACTATTGCTGGTTGCAAAATCTTTGCAGTTGGGGAACAGGAGACTTGACATAACCTTTAGAAAGTTTCTCCTTTTTCTATTCACTAAAGGGCTTTTCCAAAAGGTTTTCAGAAGCAAATGCTTCTGTAAAAAAGAAAAATTAAAAAAAGTAGAAAAATATTAGGAGTTTTACTTGAAATTTAACATTCCTGACCTGTTACCAGCCTGTAATTCTTAAAATGGTAGCAATTATCATGGGTAATTGCTTTCAGTTGTGCATGTATGCCAGGTTTTATCTCACATGGGTTTATTTATATAATAGACATTACATGGTCATTTCTATATTCACTGTATTAATGCTATAGCAATGCTGGGTGTACAAGTATATACACAAGTGGCTTTAAAAGTAAATTATAAGTTCTGGCCCAGGATACTTTGTCTAAAGCATAGTTAGCAGGAAAGAATGTTGTTCTGCCCGAGGACAAGTGATGTCCAGGTAACAGAGCTGCTCTTGTGACTGAATACTCTGAATACTATCTCTAAATACCAGTCACTAAACTCCAGCTGATGGTGGTCTCACACCAGGCCTGCCTGTTAACAGCTTGGGGTTTGTGTGTCTCCTCTTGTGTCCTCTGGCTCTTGGGTGCAGTTTGAGGGGTTGAGTGTAACATCTGCTGGCTTCCACCTGCAGCTCTGGCAGGGGCTGCATTTCAGACACAAAATGCAAGCTATAAGGCAGCTATTTTTGCAAGTTTCTTCTTTTAGAGGTAACTAATACTTTTCTCTTTTTTTTTTTCTTTTTTGTTTTATGACTGCAGCCTATGTTCTCTACTAATTGAGTCCAATTTAAAGGTGGGCTGAGGCCAAAATACCCAAACTAATCCCTGGAAAATGAGGCCACTTGCACTTAACCGGCTGTATTACAGCAGTGTTTGGGAAATAGGCTTGTTTTAAAACATTTCCCTCCACCCCCACTGGTTACAATGAAGTCTTGTTCTAAGATCATTCAGTAATCATAGAAATATTTTAAGAGCAGCACATTTGAGTCACTCGGAACAAATCCAGCTGTTTAGCTCCAGCCTCAAGTGTTACTTGTGTTGCTACAGAACAGTCCATAAAAACTAGAGCCTGAGCCATAGCACATACAGAAATAACCACAGACACATTGTGCCATGTTGAACTTATTTCCTCATTTTCTATTCTTTGCCCAGAGCTTATGGGGCAAAGAATACCTTTGGAGACATTCAAATCCCAACTGGACAATGTCCTGAGCAGGTTGGAGTAGGTGGTCTCCTGAGCTCCCTTCCAGTCCCCAGTCTCAACAATTCTGCTGTTTACATACATCTGTTTTTTGCATACTGTACTTCACAATGTGCTCCGTAGTTTAGGGTGCAGTTCTGAAGTTTGAACTGGTTTCTGTGGTTCACCCTTCACCTGTATTTGGTCTGTGAATGCTCACTGGAGAGTTGAGTAGCTGATCTAGATTTTAGCAAGGGGAGCATGTGAGGTATGTTAGTTGTTTGTCTGGATTTCAGGAGGGCTGAAGGAATGCTGACTGCTGTGGCACTTGGCAGCATTACATCTTAGGAAAGGAATGCAGGGAAGAGTTGTCCTCTGTCAGTGTCAGGCATTTCATGGGCATTATACTTTTATTCCTACATGTGAGCTTTTGCAGTGATCTTGCTAATCATTCTCATGTCCTCCTGGGTTCTTCTTAGTGAAGGTAAGCACGGTAGGGAATTGGAGGGAAACTAGCTAGAATTGTTCATGTTCCTCTCTGTGCAAGGGGACAAGGAAGAGAAATGCCTACTTATTTCACTTGGAAAACAGGTACAAACCAAACAATAGGAGTACAGTAGGGAATGCAGTGGGAGAGAGCTGCTGGCATCTGCAGAGAATTGTAGCTGTGTGGGTATATAGGCATATATACATGTGGAGATACATATATATGTATAAAATAGCTACTCCACTGGTTTGTAGCTGGTTGTTCTACTCTATAGCCTGTGTGGCCAAGTGCCCTAAAATATAAATGAGTTATTGGGACTGAAGCAAATGGACCCTTTTAACGTGACACAAAGCCTGTTAACATTAAAATTGGTCTGATGTTCCCTTTGACCTCCCCATTGTCGGGGTTTACGTGGAGCATAGTAAGGCATTCATTCCTTTCATGCTCCTCAGCGTGAGGAACTGCAGCTGGGGAATGTCTCTGAATTTGCCTTATCCAGGGAGGCTTTTGGGGCTGGCAAAGCCCCTGTGAGGCATCTGTTCACTTTTAAGGTTCTTGGCTCTGGGAGTTTTGAGAACTGGCCTCGAAGAGCATTTATTGTGTCCACCATCACTGTGGCTGTGTTTGCCCTTTTTTCCACAGCAGGCCCGTCCTGTACTTGCTCACAAAAGGCCTGAAATAGCATCGAGATTGACACTGTATTTCTGTGTGTGCTTTACAAGGAATGTATTTTCTTGTCTTATCATCATTGTTCTCTGTGGCAAGGTCATCTCCATAGAAAGTGATTAATTTGATGGAAGTATTTTCCTTGCCCTGGGCTCCATTTGCTGCCCGGTACCATGCTGTGCTGGTCATGTGTTAGCTTTGTCTTACTGCACATAACATTAGGCTTTGTATGAAGAATGTGGCCTTAATCTTCAGTGGGGGAACAGAGCCTCCACGAGACGTGGAGTTCATGCAGATCTGAATTTTGTTCCCATGCCTTGGTTCAGTGAGGCTCTAAAAGCTGGATTTTACTTCCAAAAGAGCTATCAAGAACAGCCCAACACTTGGTTGTCTACGTGCACATGAATGCTCTCCAGTGCTGAGACTCAGATTGTTTAACTCTCCTTCTTGTGTTTTAAGATCTGTCTTAATGCTGCCTTTGGAACTGGTGTTGCAGCAGAGTGTAGTTACAGTGTTGTCCTCTTGCATTACTGATCTAGTGTCTTGAAATTTCAGGAGTATGTGTTTGTCTTCCCTTTTCTTCTTGGAGTGCAAAAAACTGCTCTAATAATGGAAAAGTTATGTTTGAGGAATTTGGAGTATGTCTGTGGGGATGGCTGGAGTTCCTCTTACTCTGTTTCTTTCATTTTGCTTTAACTGTGTGGCCCTCGTGTGCCTAAGAATGGCATCCATTTGTAATGCAATAAACCAACTTGCTCAAATTCCAGCTCTGAATGTGCAGTGGGCTCCTGGAAAGACAGAGAATTCTTCCTTGTAGTCTTAAAAAATAAAACTTGTCTGCCTCAGTGTGTCACTGAGTGCAGGATGGGACTCTCAGTTCTGTGCTGGGATCGTAATTTGATTTTGAATTAATCGTGCTTCAGACATTAGTCCTGTAAAGATGTTTGAGTGAGCAGCAAGGGCACAGTGGCAGTGAGCGCAAAGAAGTGTAATAATGTCCAAGGATATCTAATAATATCCTTCCAAGGCATTTTTGAGTGCAGTGCCAGGCTACTTGAACGGAACTTAAATGTTTAGGAAAGAATGCCCTGAGCAAATGACACAATTACTGGTTGGGTTTTGTTCTCCAGTAACCCATAGTGCTTCAAACAACTCTGGCCTTCCACTTTCTCTTCTGTAGCTTTTGCTGCAGCTGAAAGAGGGTTAGGACCTTCTGCTTTCATGTGTGTAAACTAGACATGGAGGGCAGTTCTCACATCTGTTAGGTTTAAACCAGCGCTGTTCCTTGCCCCTGCCAGGATGGTTTGTCTGTCCTGTAAAGTCTTAGACTGAAATAATGTCCTGAGTAGGCTCGTGTCTCTGACAGTTGCTGGTTAGCTCGGTTTGGTTAATATGTGATTAATTTTAAGGACTCTTATACAGCTCTGCGGGGGCCATGCTTTGTGGTCTTTACCTTGGACACCGGCTGGGAGACAAACTGCAGCCTTAGGTCACGGGGCTGGAAGCAGCTGGGGCACAAAGGGGATACAGGATAGTTGGCTGCCCATTCATACCTGAAATAGTCAAGCAGCTACAGGCTCATACCCCTTCCTCTCACTCCTGTTTCCTCCTGCACTTGGTTTTGTTCCTCTTCCTCAGTTTCCTGCTGAACTCCGTTGCAGTCTCTGATCTCCTTCCTTCCACTGTTACCCTCTGCCATGTCTTGAGTGTCTTATCTTTTCCCTTGAACACATGCTCTTTATCTCCTCCCTTGACACTCTTCCTCCTCATGGCTTCTCATCTAATCAGTCCTTTCCTGACAGCTTTCTTCTCCAGCTCCCAGCCTCCCTGCTGGAGAATTCCTTCTCCCCTCCCTTGTTCCCAGTAAGTTCAGATGGCTCAGCAGCTGGGCAGTGGCTTTGTCTTTCAGGCCTAAGGCTCTGCCAGGCATGGGTAAGACGTGGATGGGAAGAGTGTTAAACCTTGGCTTAAGGCCTTGTCTGTGCATAGAAATCATTACTTTTCACTGAACTTTTAAAAATAAAGGGTTGAGTTAAACTGCAGTAGGATCTGGGATGTCCTGTGCCAGCCTGAACTGGGATTATTCCAGCACAGGCATAAGATAGGTGTTACTGCTGCAGCAAAATCTGTTTGAACAAGGATGACATTTTCCTGGACCCCAATGTGGAAGAGGGTTTGGGTTGATGACATTTTTAACAGGTGACCAGGGTGGCAATGATTGGGTGGCAGTGAGCTACTGGGTCTTGGCAGGGATTTGGCAACCGTGCACTCTGCTTGGGCAGGGCTCTAAAGTACAGCACAACACCTCTCTGCCACCTGACCCTGCCACCAGAGAACAATGGGAGCTGTGCCTCTGCTGCCCTGGCCAGACTGATCCCAAAAGGAAGGAGCTGGGCATCTCCCTGATACCAATCTCTGCCCAAACCAGCTGGGCCCCGAGCCCTGGGCGGTCCTGACAGCTGAGCCCCTGCGAAGGCTGCGGCTCCTCTCCTGTGGTGCCCTGTGGCAGCCCCACATGCCCTCCCTGCTCCTCGTGGCCATGAATGAGGGGTTTGTCTCTGCAGCTGCCGGGTGGCCCCGTGGTCTGGTGGCCCGGAGCAGCGGGCTGGGGACAGCAAGGGCTGGCTCTGTGCTGCTGGCCTGGGAGCTGTCACTGACCGCCTGGAAGCTTTGCAGGATAAAGGCTTTTCACTGCTGCCAGTGTCTGCCAACTCCTATTGCAATTAAAGGGTAATCTTTTCTAAATGGTGCTAAATTAAGGCTAAATCCCTCCCTCATGCCACATAAGAGGATGAATCCCTGGTTTTCTAAAAACAGCTTATTGTTCGGGCCACTGTCCAACCGACCCGTACAACAATGGTCTGGGTGGTTTGTCTGTGGAGAGCACTCACACTTTTTCATTGGTCTGCCTGTGTGGATCTAACTCTGAAGTCCCCTATGGAGAAGTGGAGTTAATTACCACTTCCTTGTATTCCCTTTGGAGTGAAGCTTGGGAGAAGGTTCTCCCTTGCTGAAGTCCTTCTCCAGGCTGCTGTGGTGGGGGCAGATGGCTTTGCCTTTGGCTGTGGGTTGTGTTGGAGCCATCAGCAGTTTGTTTTAATCCAGGTGACCCTGTGCATGAAACTGTAGTTTAAATTGGTGTTGTTTGACATAAGGCTACTGTCACAACGTAAGTCAACAAGCAGGGTTTTAGCTTTTCACCTCTCTTGGAATTGATGATCCAGATTAATAAACCTGATATGCAACAAACTTCACCCTTGGGGACAGGGGGAATTCCTTTTGAGCCCTTGTTAACACTAGGCTTTTATGCCTTTCCTTAGAAGAATTACTGTGTCCATAGAGCAAGGTGCAGTCAAAAAGTTTATTTGCTTATAAATATGTGGATTTGTTTTTTAAAAGGTTCTTAAGTGAGCAAAAGCTGTCGAGTAGTACAGAGGGAGGGGGCAGGAACGGGGACACTAGTTTGTGCCCAGTTCATCAGTGAAAAAATATTCAGAAGCTTGCTTTGATTCAATGTTGTAACACAAGTTCCTTGGAGGGGGAAGGGAGGAATAATTTGGGGAATTTCGGTGGGATAATTCCAGGAGTAGGATCTGAAATATACTGTTATATAAAATCTTCTATTTATTATGTAAGACTTTTTCCCCATCCTGTTCACTTCTGATCTAACACAGCAACACCTGTAGCATTCCTACAAAACCCAGACCTGGTTTGGGCCTTCTTGGCCTGTCTCCAGGCTCAGGATTAGATGGCTTCTGAATAGTCTGATGGTACAAATCTGTGACAAACATTCCCTGTCCTGGAAAACAAAAACAGAGGCAAAACAGAAGAGCTGGCTGAGCAGCTGTGCTAGTGACAAGTGGCCTTTGAATTAATCCTTGCAGCACTTTGAAAGTGACGTTCCCTCACGTGTCCAAAACCCAGGTGAAGTTTTCTGTATGTATTTTTTTTTTAAGGATGATAATGACATTTGTTTCTTTTCAGTGGGTCTGGAAGTCAGTGAGAGCACTGCTGAGGAATGTAAACATTCCTCCTGCTTCCTGCTGCTCAGCTCTGCTTTGCTGCAGTCTCCTGCCCTGCCGAAATCAGGGGTGTGATGAACTTGTGAGCACAAGAAAATAAAAGTAGATCCATTCAGGAGAAGAAAAATACTCCCTTTTTATTTTTGAGCAATACTTTAGATATACATGCAAAGTCTCAATCATATTAGTTGGAAATTAATTATTTAATGAAATACAAGATTTATTTATGTTTTGGCTTAGCTTTGGAAAGGTGTATTCCACCAGCTGTTTTAGGAACTCTAATTGTGATCTGTTTTCAAAGTCTCCAAAAGTCATGGACTTGATTTGCTGCCTTTTCATTCTGAGTCTCTGAGGCTTTGGAATAAAATAACAGTGTAGATTATTCAGGTTCTTGTCTTTGACAATCTTGAACAGATTGACATAGCTCAAGCCAATCCTTTGCTTTGTGATGTTTCTGGCATTTCGTCACTGTATGTGAGTCCATTGTGCTGCTTGAACACCTTTCTTGCTCTTCATTGGCTCCTCTGAAGCATTCTTGTCATTTCATGTTTCAGATCTTGGCCTTGGCCTCCCAAGACAGAGGTTTTTCAAGACACTCTTCTGGAACTCGTTGCAATGATCTGTATTTTTGTTAATTTCTAACTGGAGTTAACTGCTCTTTTTGTGTATTAAATGCCTGCTAAGCAATTCTCTGAAGAGTTTGGTAATTCCCTCTTTTCTCTGCTGAATCCTGCAAGTTTTGCTGCATCTTTTAACTTTCAAGAAAATTGTTCACAATGAGAACAATCAGTGATTGTAATTATCACCCCAGGGAAGTGGTGGATTCCCCAGTGGTGGCTGCTGGTTCCCCAAATTTGACTGAACAGGGTGCTGGACCACCTTGTCTGGACTGTGCTTGAAGCAGATGATCCTTTGAGGTCCCTTCTGACCTGGTGTTCTATAATTACAGGGATGATTTGGCGTTTCCTTGCCTGAGAGCAAATCTGCAGTGTATGGTGTTATCAGCAGACTTCCATCTATATAAACATGTGCTGACTGAACTCTGGGGCTCAAACCATCAATGCATGGACCATGCTGACTGGTCTGTCTTTGCTTTTGAAAAAATAAATAAAAGGAATTTGGAAAGCCGTTGAGAAGATGAATCTTCCTTCCTCTGGCATCTTTCAGTGGAAGGGGGAAGTATCTAAATGAATTAATTTTGCTATGCAGCTCATGAGGACACATTCTAACTCGTATTTGACTAAGAAACTGGACAATCCCATTTTGAGGAATGGGATCTGATTTTTTTTTTCCCTCAGCAGTTTTAATTATGGTGTTTATCCAGTCTGCACACAGATCAGCTGAAGTGGCAGAAGTCACTTCTCTTGCTTGCTGTTTGAATTTATTGGGCTGAACTCCAGGGAGACATGTCCTCCTTCATAAATACAGAGAAGAGCAGCTCTGAAATCAGCCTTTGTCATGGACTCACTATGAGTTTGCTGGTTTTAATTCACCTTCCCCTTGTTTCCATGCTCACTTGTCTGCCACCGTTTTTCTGCTTACTTAATAGGGGTTTAAGACTGATGTTGAGGGGCGTGGTGCTTTTGCAGCAGCTCTGTGCTGGTGAAGATCCTCTCGTGTTAACAATGGCAGGTTTTGTGTCTGAGTTAGACTAAAACCTTGTGGGGAGAGCTCTGCACTCTGGATAAACTGGGAATTCATAAGGCTCTGGGTTAAATATAGATCTGACTGAAGAAACTGGAATTGGCCAAAGGGGCTGCAAGGTTCTGTAAAGCAACGTGGTTTTGGTTGTTGGGAGAGTTCTAATTTAGGGAACGCTTGACCTTTAAACACAAGGGCCTTGGCACAGTGCAGGAGGGGCAAGCACTAAAGGATCAGTGCTCTTAATGGGGATCTGTAATTCATAGCAGCAGGACCTCTGCAGTCACTGCCTGGAATCTTTTGTAATTCTGAACAACACATGATGCTTATTAAAATCATTAAGAGCTGAAGAATGAAGACTTTGTTTTGAATTCTTTTTCCTTTAGCACTGACCATGGAAAAAAAAATAGTGTCTGTATTGAGTGAGGGTTTTTTTTTTGTTGTGTTTGAGTTGTTTTGCAGCAGTGGTAGGAAAATATGTAAAGAAATCCCCATCAGAGTGCCATATTTGCACATCTGGGAAAGATTTCAAATGTACTGATTGCTTGGTTTTTTTTCTGTGATACAAACAATCTAACTGTAGTGTGTGTGATGGCTTAGATATCTCTTCTGATATGGTCCATTTTCTATGCTTGTGTGTATCAGTCAGAATCCTGACTCTCTTCCACTTACATTCCTGTAAAATGGAAGAAGAACTTAAGCTCTTGGTATAAGTTTGGGGCAGGTGGTGGGAACAGGAAAACTTCTGTTCAAAATCTTTTGTCAAGGCACTGAAGCTTCGAAGTCAAGGAAATAAAAGAAGGGGCTTGTGTTAAAGTATCTTGGTGTTCCTAAACAATTCTTTAAAGTTCTACAGAATTGCAGTGGTTTGTCGTAATTGAATGTTTGCTCAATATTAATGAGCAAAGCCCAGTGCTGGAAGGTTGGATTGTTTGTGGTTGCCTGAGTGATAACAGGAAATCAGCCTCTCCTTGTTGCTTGGAGCCAAATGTGGATGTATTTTTGATTGGAGTGGAGTGTGTGATGAAGTCTGAGGTCTGGATATAAGGTAGGTGAGTAGCTGCTTCTGACTTCTCAGGTAGATGGAAATAGAGTGATCACGTATCTATAAAATGGAAGTAAATGCATGTATAACTGATACAAGGAGGTTTTTTTTTAATTTATAGTATAGAATAAGAATTTACTTTCTATCCATTTCTAGAAATGGCCCAGGAACATAAAAAGCAATCAGGAATCTTTCTGACGATAGTAATTGCTAACATTCTTTAATTATGAAAACAATATAGCATTTAAAAGAATCCACATAAGAAGCCTGTGGTACCATCAGGTCTGGGCTTTGGAGACTGTGGGTTTGCTCATAAGCTGGAAAACAAAACCAAACTTTAATCACGAGAAGTATGTGAATGTTTGGAGAGAAGAGGCACTTGCTTTGCAGCTGATAGTGCCATGAGAATGTGGTGATTCAGGACCCCTCAGATGGCCACAGGGCAGTTACACATCCCAGGATCTGGGCGTGTGTGTGGCGGTGCGCGGGTCTGCCTGCTGTGCTGGCCGTTTTAGCAAGCGAGGACAAAGCCTGGTATTTCTCTATTCTGCTCTGAAATAAGCAGTGATGCTGTGATCCTGACAGGGCTGTGTGCAGACAGCTGCCAGCGTGGTTGTGCTGTCGTAATGTGGGGAGTTCCTCCCGGTGCTGGTGGGACCCGCGGCGGGGATGGGGCCCCTCGGGGCCTTCGCTTCCTGTTTGCCAGCGTTCAAGTCACGCACAGGGCTCCATTTCCTCCTGTGTTTTGCAATTCTCTCTTCTCTAACCCTCCTCTTTCCTCCACAAAGTGTCTCACAGAGTTGAGCCGGTGGAGATGCATTTGTTTTCCCTTTTGTAAGTGATGGTAGAACCCTGTCCTTGCAACTTCTCTGACGCTCACAGGGCTGACAGCCGGACAGCTGAGGGGATGGGCAGCACCTTGGTGACCACATCGAGCATGGATGGAGCTGAGTGCTCCACATTAACTGGTGCACACCAGTGACTTGCCCCTGTGGCTGTTGCAGCTCTCTACACTTGCTCTCTGCAATCTGTAGAAATTGGATTAAGAGGAGAAGGCTGGATTTTGTCCCTCTTGCTTTTTAACTCAAACCTTAAAATAGAGGCCCTACAACGTCTAATGGTCTACTTTAGCAGTGCAGAAATAAGTACTGATGGTACTTTTGATGATGTGCCTTCTGCAGTTGTGTGTGTCAGAATGTCTGAAGACCACTAAGACCAGAAAGCCTGACTAAGAGGTTTGCTTTTATAAAGCTCTTCGAGTACAAGGCACACGAGCAGCCAAGCTCAGAGGTGACTGACATACACAGGATGTGATTCCTCACTAACCATTCAGTCTCCTTCAGTGATTATTAAGTATTTTAATTAATTAGTCTGAGATTTTTTAAAATTTATTTTATTTCCCCCCGAAGTGCCTCATGTCTTGGTTCATTCTGGTACCAACAACACACAGGTGTTTACATGTATTGGGCTGTGTTTACGCAGCCTGTTTCTGTCTCCTGGTGGAGCAGGGTTTGTTCATTAAGGCCTCTGTTGCCACACCAGAGGAAGCCACTGTGCTGGTTGACGAGCAGGGTAATGAACTTCACATTAAATAAGTTTTGCAGGATGCAAGTTACTTCCTCACGTTTTTTTCCGGAGTGGGTGTGCCCACACAGCAGGGGAGCCTTGTTCTTTGTCAGGAGGATCCCTCGTGCAATGAGATGCTAATGCTGTTAGCTATTAGATAAAGGAAAACATTTACTTGAGTGTCACTGGAGGATTTCATGCTCACTGTCAGCCACACAGATAAAAGGCCCTTGGCTGGGAAGCAAACCCTTGCATGAAGAGAATGGAAGGAGACTTCTATCCCTGCTCTGTGTGTGTGTGGGTGGCCCTTTGGTTACCAATAATTAAAGAGAGAGTGGAAGCTGTGTCTTCTCATCCCTATACGCTCAAACTTGCTCCCAGTTAAAACAATCATCCTCTCAGTTCCCTAATTGCAAATGCTGGGTTGGGACAGAAGAGGTGACAGAGAGGTTAAAACTAATTTCTTGAGAGTGGCTGCTGAGCCAGGGAGCAGTTCCCTTGGCGCCGGCTTAAACTCTTGGTCGACCTCGTAGAAACCTGCAATTAAACACTGGTTGCATAAGTGGATTGTGTTCATATTTAATAAGTAATCTTTCTTGTGTGGGAACAAGGGTGTTAGATCTCATTTTTTATTTTTATGCTAATTTTATAGGAAAAAAAGCTTTTGTAGTTCAGACTAGTGCAGCAACTTCTCTCAATTCTGAAGTTACGCCGTTACGCTGATGGATGTTCAGCTTTTCCAGGAGTAGATGGGCAGCCTGACGCTCCAGATTGCTGCAGTGTCACTTTGTCTCCTTGCAGTCTGTTACTTTACAGGCACCTAAGGATAAACGAGCTCGGCTCTAGGGTTGTGCTGCAGTGATGCTCTGGAAGGACTAATCCATCTGCAACTCAAACCACATTTTATAGAAGGGCAATCTAGAATTATTTCGTGTGTTAATTGGCATTTCACCAAAGAAAGTATAAACTATTATTTTTAACAAAATCAAAGCCAGATCAAGGGCTGGACTCTTTTCCTGGTGTGTGCACAGATCTTCACTGTTGCATCACCTCTTGGAAGAGGTTTGGTGACTGTATGGGGTGGGCTGACATGGTAGGAAGTGATGTAATGTTTTGAAAAGCCTCACAGTTTCTCTGAAGGTACCAGATCTACTGTGAGCTGTGGGGGTTGTGAATTTGCTCCTGCTTAGCTAAGGATTGCATTTGGCCCTTGGGGATATTTGAGTGTGGGAGAAAGGATCTGCTCCCAGACTTGTGGAAATGTGAGAGCTTTTGTAATGTCGGGGAACAAATGAGGAGCTTTGTTAAGTATAAGTTGGTTTTTCTAAGTTTATAAGTTGGTTTATGTAAGTTTATACGTTGTCTTCCTTAAGTATAACTCCTCCTAATTTTAAGTACAGTCACACATGTTTAGAGGATCAAGATCTCATTTGATTTTTCTTTCATCCCCTTGGAGCAGCTTTTAGTGTTAACAAAAGCTCAGCTGACTCTGGAGTAGCGTCGTGGTATCCTACACAAGGCTCAGTGTAAAAGAGCAAATTAGCACATGCACAGGGGAGGAAATGCTGGTGGTATTGAATATTAGTAATTACATCACTGTCAAGTTGTGCCTGTAGGTTGAAGGTGAAGGTAAGAAGGAAGGCAGTGATGTCAACAGAGGTACCTCCATGATGCATTTGCTCAATTTCCAGTGATATATTGATCATGCTGAACAGCAGGGATTAATATCTCTGTGATTAATAGTACTAGATGAAAGTTTTTTCTTCTATGAGTTATTGTAACAAGGCTGTGTGAGGCAAGTGCTTAAGATAACTCTGCTCTGTCCTTTATGAAGTGTGTAATTTCAGTATGATCTTGCTGATTTCATCACATTACCTTCTCAGGACTATTGGTGAGCTTTAATGAGTTACTCTTTGAGGTCAGCTGCCAGACTGCTCCTGGTTTTCAGTTTCTAAAGATTATTTCCTTGTAGATAATGCCTGCATCAAATTTCTGCACTGTCATTGGTAATGCTCGTCCTGACAGTCACTCAGCTCAGGTGCCTGCAGAGGGGTGACAGTCTAACAGGACACCACTGCTCAGAGTCTGTTTGCAGTTACTTCTTGATTCATGTGCAGAGGAAGATGAAGATGCACTGACCTGCTGAACAGGATCAGACTGATGTTGTGAACTGCCCTGCACAAATAAATCATTCCATCAAATGTAGCAGAAGGGTTTAAAAATCAGCAGTCGATGGTCAAAATTTCTGTAGTGTGATTTCTGGAAAGAGTGAGTTTGAGCTGTGCTTTGATGCTGCAGTGGGCAGGTAAGGACACTCTTTGCACTTTGAAGTAGAAGTGTCTTGTCTCCTCTGCTGTCAAGCTCCTAAACAGTGCTGATGTTCAGCAGCATTAACTCCTTCTCCCACACATCTCCATCTTCCTTTCTTTTGAGGCCTGGGCTGGGCTGTTTGCTGGCAGCAGACAGGACCATTAGCTCATTGATCTGTTATGATGCACAGGAGAGAAAGATGCCTCAGGATAGCTTGGTTTATGTTTTTCCTTAACCCATCAGACCTGAAATTATCCTGAAAGGAGTACTTTCTTTCTGTTGACTTCTGTGTTGCTTCCTCTCACCTTCCTGCCCCCACATGCTCCTTTCCTTTATTTATAAGAAAGCACAAATGTATGCTCACCAAAATCCCCATTCCTCCTCTCTAATTTAAGCTCAGTAGAATGCACTTGGGGCCTTTTAATTTTCATTTCCTGTTGCAGTTGCAGCCTTTTTTGTTAACAAAAAAAAAAAAGGAAAGAAAGAAAAGGAAAAAGGAGAGACAAAAAAAGAAACCCCAAGCCTGGGCTGAGTGCCCATTGCAGTCAGTGAGAAAGCTGGAGCAGCTGCTGGTTAGCATTTACTGCAAGGCAGGCTGGTGAAGGCAGCAGCAGGTTCTGAGATGGCCATGGGGACACCACCCTGCCCACTGTGTGCAGCACAGGACTCTGGGGGTGAGGAAATGCTCCACACATCAGCAAACACGTTCTTGATGTTCTAGCCACGTGTGCTTGTGAGTGACAGCACTTTGGGAGGATGTGTGTTTAGCTGATTTATAGCTCTAGCTGTGAAACAAACTATGGTTCACACCTTCAGGGGCAGCCAATGCCCACTGTCCTTCATGGCAGGTGAGTGAAATACCTCGTGACTGATGTCCTTTGGCTTTTCTCTCCCCTTGGGAGTCAGGGTGGACAGTAATGAGTCCTGGCAGGGCTGGCTTTGCTCAGTGACACCAAAGGGAGAGCGTGTCCCCTGATCACAGTTCAGTGCCTGCAGCTGAAGGAGGGAAGGATGTGTGCTGATCTCTGCTAATCAGCACAAAGCCTTGTGAAGGGAAAAAAGGCTTGAGTCACTCTTGAGTTGTTGTAAAGAACAACAGAAATAAAATGCCTTGTTTGATGTTTAGTCTTATGACTTCTTCATACTTTTTTTTTTTTTTTTTAAAAAGGACTTGATTAATGACACCTTTTCTCCTTGGGGCATTGGGTTCTGTTTAATTTTTGATGAATAAACCACTTTTTTGCTGCAAGAGCAGCTAATGGTAGCCTTCTAAATGGGGAAATTTCTGCAAATCATTCTTGATTTTCAGGATAGAATCAGCAGAAACAGATCTAACAGAGCGCTCCTGAATCGAGAGCAGGCATCTCCATGTGTGTTTCCTCTGGTGAAGCAACGGACACCACTCTGCTTTTCAGACTTGATTGAGGAAGGCAAGGGATTCTTTTCAGACAAGCTCTCCTGTATTTCCTTTCTCCTATATTTATGCCAGCTTTTCTAGTCAATAAGTTTGAAACTAATTCCTCTTCTTCCTAACATGCCTCTTGGAGGAACATGTTGTGCACATTCCCGTGACTATGACAACGAGAAGGGCTGAAGCAGCCCTTCAACATCTCTGGGTGAGTGAAGGCAAGGGTTAATGCCTCATGCTGCTTCATCTGCTGAGTACAATTAGCATCTATAGCAGTGTTTCACTGCGGAGGAAAGGGCAGCATGGCATTTATTAAAGACTGCCCCTTGCTGCCTGACATTTCAGCATCACGTGTGGCTGGATGCACAGCCTGGAAAATGGGGAGGAGCACACTCCTGGCTGAGTTAACGCTGCTGCAGGACGTGCACAGCAAGGGAGGCTTCTTCACTTGAGAAGAAATGAGCACGAGGGACAATGGTGGCCTATTTTCACTCATGATTCCTTTATGGGAAGGTTAAAGGAGAAAAACATGCACCACTTGGGTGTGTAGGCTGAAGGCAATCCACCAGTGATGCCCTGCCTCTGGCTTCCAAGTGACAGTGCTTAATTAGAGCCTGCTGGGATGAGCCCTTCTGACTCTGGGGCGTTTGTGCTTGGGCAGGACTCGTGGAGTTTGCAGCCAACATACTGTATGGTGTTGGACTGATCCTGTTTTCATTGTGGTTTTCAACCCCCTCATATGCTTTTGAAGATTACCTTTTAATCTCAGAAAATTGGTTATTGAAGTAATTGCCTGGGGAATTACTGCTGGGGAACATGCGTTGGTTCTCACGAGCATTGTGGTGCTGTTTGCAGGACAGAAGATCCAATTGAAATGAAAAAAAATACTCTCTTGTGTAAGTGCTTCTCATTCAGTCCTTTGACTCTGGATATAATGATATAAACATGCTCCTTCTGTTGATTACACTTCTGAAGAGGCAGCCCTTGCCATGGTGTGACTGTGGAAATATGTGGGAAATGCCAGTCATGGCTCAGGGTGCAGGTCAGGAGTGCACACACACCCTTCTCACGTTCCTTATGAAGTCCAAAAGGAGGTGTTCTTCCTGGCAAAATGGGTTTGTGACAATGTCAGATGAAGAAAAATGTACTAATGCAGGGATTGCCTTTGAAAATTGCTGCAGAGCATAAAAGTGCTAGAGTGCTGTCTCTGTGAAGTTTGTCCTTCCTCCTGTATTGGCTGGATAAATCTCTTCCCATAAGTACATTTTCGGACAAGTGCTTAGGTTAATTTCACCTGCTTCTTCATGTAATGGGAGAGTGGGAAAGGTGGACTATAAAAGCAAAACTTGTTTGTTGTGTTCCTGACTGGTTGTTTGGGTTTTTTTCACATTTACTACTATTCTGTATTTCACAGGGCATTGGGACTCTCGTGTCCCTACTGTAGGTCAGGAAACTGAAGCAGAAAGTGATGGAATGCCTGTCCAAACAGCCAAGAAGTGTACTGAAGAGCTGGGAATAAAACCAGTCTCTGGAGATTTATAGCTGCTAATACTTAACTTATTTAACAGAGACTGCCTGAGGGGAAGCAACTGCAAAAAATTAGACTCCACATTTAATATTAGCAAGCAGTTTATGAGTAAGGGTGGTTTAGGTTGTTGTTTGTTCCCCCTATCCCCAGCATATTTTCTCTAATCTTTGGGAGGGAAGAATTTCTATGAAGAATTTCTATGAGAAGTGAATTTCCAGGATTAGAAAGAGCATTAAAATGTTGCAGATGACTTACAAAGCCTCAGTAAATTGCTTGTCACTTCACTTGCTCCAGCATCCTCTGAGAGCAGCAGCATTCCAAGGCATGGGAGTAAATTCCTACGGGGTGTTATGTGTGGGGATTACAGTGAGTGGTTCCCATGGTTCCCTCCCCTCCTGCCTTTGTGCCCCCCTCAAGGGAATGGTGGGGCACGAGAGAGGCCTTGAACACGTTTCCAGGTTGCATCACTCCTCCTGGTGTGCAGGTACGGTTTCAGCAGGATGTGGTGAACCAAGGGGTAGTTTAAAATAGCTGATACTCGTGTTTCTCTTCCTGAATGAGCAGAAGTGTTGCTCTTTGTGATGCCTGTGGGGCTGTGTTGTGGGAGGATATGTTCAATATTTTAAATGAGAAGAGGATAACCTTTTCACCTCCTTAGTATGTTTTATCTGTATACCATGGAGGAGCTGCCTCAAATTTTAACTCAGCAATGGGGTGATGGGCTGGGACAGCCTAAGACATTTCAGCCTGGGTCAGGAGCGTCCAGAAATAATTGCTACTTCATACCTGGTGAGTGGTCTTCGTGAAGCAACAGGATGGTTTTGCCGTGGGCAGGTGTCCATATAATGACAGCTTTGAGATCAAGAAAGCAGTTTGAACGTCTGAGACTAGTGGGGGAGTGCCAAAGAAGCAGAGTCTGCCAAAGAAGCAGAGCTGCTTGCCTTGCCGAGGAGGGAGTGGGCAGAGGAGGAGCTTTGTCACACCCGAGCTGGGACCTGCAAGGGCAGGTCTGGGAGGGTGTAGGGAGAGACTAATGCTGTGGCTGCTCCTCATGCTGGGTCTTGTGTGTGCCTCCAAGACTCAAGAGCTGTCATGTTAACACCTTCTCTCATAAGTTCACTTTGGAAGCAAACTGCTTCTTAGCTGCTTCAGCAATTCCCACACCTGAGGCCAAGCTCCAGCTTCAGTGATGCCTTGGGTCATGCCTGTAAGAGGACCCTACATAGCAAATCACAGAAGCAGTGGAAATGGAGCAGTCATGCCCTCGAACAAAGGAGTCAAGTGCTGGTGATTTTAAGTGAAGTGTCTCCTGCGTTGCTCTGAGCCATTTCCACTGTCTTGATTTAGACTGTGTTTTACCCCTCAACCATTTTTTTTTTGAGGGCTCCTATTGAAGGAGTATTGACTGAGGAAAGAGGCTACAGCCACTTGCCAGCTGTGTCCAGGATGGCCAACAAATGGCCATTAGTTCTTGTGACAGTATGTGGAGTTGCTGCTTAGCTACTGATGAAGGCACAATTGCTTTTAGCCCTCCAGTGCAAGTTAATGCAGTTTAAGTGTCTAGCTAACTAAGCTGACAGGCTAAATTAGACTTTTAGCATCAGATCTTTTCATCCCAGCAGCAGTGCACTGAAGCAATATATTCTAAATATAGGCTCCAGTGTGCTTTTACCATTAAAAAAAAAAAAGCCATCAGTGGAATGTCTCTCTAATCTTTGAGGAGGATATTGTGATCTTATAAGGCATTTGCATTTCTTCCTGCTGAACCTGAAACCTTGTTAAATCTCGTGTAAGTCTGATGATCACACTGGCTTAGCTCTAATGGAAGGAAAGGAGCATCAGAGCTCGACCATCCTGCTGCCATCCTGTCCCTCCTGGCATTGCCAGAGCATCCCTGCTGCTTTGCTGTGGCTGGTGGCTTGGGACAAGGGCACTCTCTAGCCAATTTCACCTCTGCCAGGCTGCCCTCAGATCTCTGAGGACACACAGGAGCCTGGTATTAATTCCAGCAACACAAGACTCTGAAGCCATCTGAACCTTGTATTACGGTATCAAAACCCTCTTGTTTGCTTTTGGGAGGTTTTATTTCCTTTTTCCTCTCAAATGTCAGTCTCTTAAAAGCATCAGCACTTTGTCCTAGTGACATAATGGCACAAAAATGCCTGTTGAGTTTGTGCTGCAGCTTCCCCAGCGCTGCTGAGGAGGGTTTGGCAGCAGTGAGGTGTGTGAGGTGAAGCAGCGCTTCAGTGAAGGTTGAGAGAGCAGTTCTGAAGGAGTGTGACTGAGCTCAGAGGCCTTGCTGGTGTCCAGGACTTCAGCCCCAGCTGTCAGGAAAGGAGGGATGAGCTCTGCTGGCCCTGGTTCTGCCCCTCCAGCCCCCACCACGCTGATGCTGTCAGCAGCCCTGGCACACAGGTGAAGGGAGCCAAGGAGGCCTGAGTCCTTGGGGGAGAGGAGGGTTAGGTCATGCTCAAAGGATTAGGGTGTTTAGGGGAGCACATGAAAATGCCAGTGTTTCACTGCAATCCAAGCCTCGTGCGTTCATTTAAGGACTTTGCTGAGAAACCGCTCAGTCACAGTGCTGGTCTGTCAACTGAAGAATGCAAGAATGGCCACTTCACAAGAAAAGTTAAAAGGAAAATACAGGAGTGCAATGCACAGGAGGAATATACTTTCCTGTGTTAAATTCCTTGCTCCATGTAAAGATGCACCAGTCTCTTCAGAGCAGTGTTTTTATGCACACTGGTATTACTTTTTTAGATCATTTTTGGTCGTGATGAATTTGTTGTTATGGAAAATGTGCAATGCTTGGTGAAGCCACGGAAAACATCTCATATTTTGAATCAAATAAGCAGAAGGAACTAGGAGCTGAACTGGTGCTGAAGCTTTGTAATTAAATTCAGATTGACAGTGCAGAAACATGTACCAAAATGTGACTGACTTTTAGTGCTAATTAATCTTCTGCTGCATATTAACAGATCCTGATTAGTTTAATGTTGATGAGACATACTGATAATTAAAAGGTATTATTAAAAGTATTTTGTTTTATTTTGTGTTTTTAGCAGTCTAGTTCAGGAAATTTGGAAGCTTAACCAGCATACGTTGGGTGAATTTCATGATTTCTGGGACCTGCTTTGGGCTAAGTAGAGATAGAATGACAGATCAAAGAAAGAGGCAAATAAGACATTACTGTTCTGAATTTCCCCAAGGCCTAGTCTGGCTTTTGAGCCAAACTGAGATCAACCTTTGCATCTTCTGTGTGTTCTGGGGTTGTGAGGAAAGCATTTGGAACTCCCCAAGCAGTGTGTCTCAGAGATTCTTCACATTTCGCGGTCAGTGAACAGCTGCGCTGTGACAAAGAACTTCTTTAGAAAGGTTGGGTTTAAAATCTTAACAATCTTGTTAAGAAGAACTTGATACCTCAGCAAGTGTGCTAAAACTTCATGGAATTGGGAAGATGTTCTTCTCAAACCTTGGGGTTTTGTATGAAAGCCTCCTTCAGTGTGATGGATTTCATGCAAAAAATCCCTGTCTGTGCATCTGTAAGACAACTGAGATCGTGTTCCTCCTGCAAAACAAACAGGTGAATCTGTGTAATCATCAAACCTAGAGTAAGCTTCATCTTTTATTACGTCTGTCTTTTTAAAATCAGAACTTTAAATGCAGTTTAAATGCAGTTTGATCCAGGGTTTCACTTGAAGTGAACTGCACTCGATCGTTTTATATCACATTGCAGTTTTTGGGTGAGTCTGCCTCATCCGTGTGCTGTCCATGTTCCCTTTTCCATTTGTAATGATTATGGATAGTTTTGAATTCTTGAGATTTATTTTAAGACCTCATTGACTGAAGATTAAATTTGTAGAAATTGCTCTGATTTTTGGCAATGAGATTTTCTGGGCTGTGATAGCACAGTGTTTTCTACACGCTTTGAGTTCTGCTGACGTAAGAAATGGTGCAAAAGCAAAAGTTGATTTAATAGAATGGTCAATGACACTGGTTTTGGTAAACCTTTATCAGCTCATTATGGTAGATTTCCCATGGATGTTATAATTGGCTTTTGGGCAACATTCCCTAGTGGTTTTGGGGGAGGAGAGGAGAAGGACCCCATGGACTTGATGTGGCTGGTAGGGGATGGCACCTTGATATTGCTTTTGCCCTGATCTTGGGAAATCTGGAAGATAAGGACTTTGGTAGTCCCTTGATATTGGTGTCTTGCTGTAATTTCCTTGAGGCAGCTGTTCAGCAGGACGCAGTGCTTTGCAGCCCTCAGGCCAGAAACTTCTGTTTCGTGAAGAGATACATTGGACTGATACCCTTTAGAGTAACTGTGAACAGTTTGCTTCCCTAGTAGATGGGAAATGGAGTTTTGGAAGAGGAAAAAGAGCAGGGTAACTTTGACTTCTATTTCTATGCTTTAGATGATGTTAAAGCAAAAGTGGATGGATAGATGCTGGACTTGGGGGATGTGTGAAGGTTTAGGAGTTGCATGCATAGCAGTAAAAAGTCAGCTTTCCTTTTAATAGCTTGATTTAAAACAGGTCTGGGCTGTAGCCATGGCAAGTAATTGCATTGCCCTGTAATTTTGCACAATTTTGTTAAAGGTTTCCTGTCCTACATAGTCTGTTGTCATGGAAGGCTCAGAAACAGTGAACGGTTGACAGCAGATCATGGAATTAACAACATACCTTCGAGCCTCCGAACAAAAATATGTCCTCTTTTATGCAAACTGGTAAACTGACAAAAACCTATCACGTAAGAGTAGGATTTTAAATACAGAATTTATTGCTGTAGGGTTTTATTGAGGCAGAAAATGCACAGACCTGTGAAAAATAAGGGGATATTTTACATGGGTAACTCAACGTTAATAGCTCTTCCAAATTTACATTAAGCATTCCGCATCAAGGCTTAAGGCAATCCCCAACTCTGGGAGATTAAGTGGTTTCTTGCACCTTTCTCTGAAGCATCTGGCATTAGCCTCTGTAAGAGACAGGATATAGGATTTATAAAAGCGCCCAGTCTCATCTGCTGTGGCAGTTTCTGTGTTTAAATACTCCCTGTCAACTGTGACTTGGGCAAAACGATGGCACTCTCTTTTTCAGCTGTTAAAGGAACCTGAGGCCCAGCCTTTGCATGGGAAGTTTTAAGAACAAATTAGTCAATATTGCCAGGAATCCTTCCCTTAGTGGCATTCCCGACCTCCTGGGTGGAATCATGCCTGGCCCCTGTGGTCTGGCTGATCAGCTGTGGCTTTGAGTGTGCTGGGTGTGCTTGCTGGCATCCTGCAGCCAAGCAAAGGTGCCACTTCACTGGGCAAAGAGGTGCCCAGAGTCCCTTGCTCTGTGCCAGAGATTTGTCATACATGCTGGTCCCTAAAGGATGGATCTTAGTTTGTTATGGGAAAAAAAAATAGTGTATTTGAGAAGCTGGCATGATTTTTGTTATCCCTTTAACATTTATGGAGACCTTGGGTATTAGGCTTTTAAGCTGCTTTGTTGAAACTCATTTGACAAGGCCTTGCACAGATGGTGCTTTACTTTCTGTCTGAAATGTGTCGCTTTTTATTTCCCTTGGGTCATCTTGGTGAATCTGGCTAGAATTTCTTCAACGGATATTTGCTTATCTGAAATAAAATTTAGTCTGATAGCAGCAATATGTGGGTGTCTTTAATCATAGGCATAGAGCTAGCATATTTGATCAGCTGTGTCAGCCCTGGTATAGACAGTAGTTTCTGTGCTATTAATATGCCTGCTCTAATATACAAAAGTAATAAAATACTGAAATCTGTTTCTCTTCAAAGCAGATTTGTTTTCTGCACTGACAGTATTTTTTCTGAAGAGCTGTCAAAAGATGATCAATTGAAAATGCATGACTAGACAAGGAATTTGAGATGTAGCTCAGTCCTTGACCTGGCCTGATATTAATTTTGGCTATGAAAACTGGCCACGTGGACAGCGACATCCCAAAAGATGCTGTGGCACCTGAAAGCTCCAGACAAGGCCCTGGGTTGGATTGTGGTGAATGCATGTGCAGCCCTTAAAAGATGTCATTTGTAATCTCATTGATTCTGGCCCATCTGCCAGGGCAGCGTGTTACAAATGAAACTGCTAGAGGTGGTCAGCTCTGTTCCACAACATCTCCCCGTGACAGCCCCGGGGGTGTCCCAGTCCGTGTGGGGACCCTGCTGTGGGACCGACACCTGGGAGCGCTTCCAGCCAAATGAAAACCCCCCAAAAAAGGAGAAGCAGGAGGCAAAATAATGCAAACGTCAGGTCTAGAGGGAGCCAGGCTGTGCTGGAGGGGTTGGACCCGTGAGCTGCCTGTCAGGGCCTTTGCTGGCACGCTGCTGGGCATGGCATCTTGGAGCAGGGAGCGGAGCCGGCTGCGGGAGCGTCCGCTGACCTACTTCAGCCAGCCTGACCCCGCGGGCTTAGCCTGCTTCTGCAGCAGCCCTGCTGACCCCGGGGGGAGGGGGCTGTAATCCCCAGCCAGGAGCAGCTGCAGGGAGCTGTGTCAGGGCGAGTAAGGAACAGGCTGCTGATACCGACTGTGTGCGCAGGGATTCTGCGTTGGCAGGAGCCAGTCTGGCCCCGCCACAGACAGCACGCCTGTGCAGCAGTGCCTGGTCATCTTGCAGTCATCTGGTTGAAAACCAGTCTTGTTTTAACAGTCTGTTGTTCCCTCCCACAAAGGCTCTATGTGAGCATTCTGTGCATCACAAAGTACCTTGGATTTTGGATAATGGATAATTCAGGTGCTGCGGTTCATTTTCACGAGGCCAGTGTTGGCCACTTCATAGCATTTGGAGGTCTGAGCCCAGAAGAGGAGAGTGTAGGAAAAGGTTACATTCCTTTGCATGAAAGAAATGTGTGAGGGTAAATATTTTCAACTGTTTAAAACTGAAGTTACTTATGCAAACTTCTAGGTTTCCTAATAAAAGATGTGTTCTCTCTGACTGTCCTGTAGGCTTTTGGACAGGCCCACACCAACCACAAGAAGGTAGCAGCAGATGGCGAGAGCAGAGAGGAGACCTTGATCCAGGAATCAGCTACCAAAGAAGAATACTACATGAAGAAGGTGATGGAGTTGCAGACAGAACTGAAGCAGATCAGAAACGTCCTTGCCAACACACAGTCTGAAAATGAGCGCCTTAATTCCGTTGCACAGGAGCTGAAGGAGGTGAGTGAAGGTGTGCAGGGCGCACCACAGCTGGCATTGCCACGTTTGCTTTGCTGTGTAACACCGCAAAAAGGAAGATTCTTGAGCTGCAAGGTGATTTGGCAGACGTGTTAGCAGTGCTGGTGCTGTGGGTACTGCATGTCGGTTCCCTCAGTCCCAGAACTGCTGCCTTAAAAAGCGGAGGAACCTGTTTAGGCCAAGCACAGGGATCCTTGGCTGTACTACTTCTGCCTCCCTCCCAGTGCAGATTTGCTTGCTGCAGAATATTTGTGGCATAATTTCCCTTTATATCAGGTTTTCCACCCTAACTTCTGGGAGTGTGGGATCATAGCAAAACACTGAATTGCACAAAGAGACTGATAGTAAAGTTTACAGTCTTGTTTTTTCTCTCATGAAGTGACAGCTTTTACTTTTACATAGGTTGCTTAACTTACTACCTTAAAGTAGCTTTGACCTTTTTTTTGTTTTCCTATTGCAACCTCATATTTTTAAGGGGAAATAATCACTAAGAAATTATAAATTATATAGTTTAATTACTTAAAAAAAATTGTAGCTCAGCACAAGTCACTGTGGCACTGGTGCAGAAAAGATTGTTTTGAGAGCTCCAACCATTCCCTCAGTTCAGAGTGGTAAAAGCTACAGAGACTGGAAACCACAGATGGATGGATTAAACAGTCAGTAGTTATTACTCCTGAGCTTTCTTGCACCTTCCTTTGAAGCACTGGGGACTAGTCTGGTCTAGTCCTGAGCTAATTGACTGGCCTCCCCTGCCCTGAGGGGAGGTTATCCAAGAGCTCCAGTCTGAATCTCAGCTTACTCCCCACGTGACCACAGCTGGAAGTGTCTCACGTAATTTCTGCTTTGTATAGTAACAAATACACGGATGATATTTGGTGGTAAAATAAAAGAGGAAATGTGGGCCACTTCTGTGGAGATGTGGTGGTTCCCTAGTGCCTCTTGTTGGGGTATGACAGAGAAGATTCATGGTGCAAACTGTCCCAGCTGATCAAACAGGCCAGTCAGCTGCTTTAACTTCCTGACTGTGGGATAATAGAACTGGGATCAGGCCTTGTCCTTAGACAGGGAACCAGTTCCTGCAAACACACACAACTCTTGTCTGTGTTTCCTAACCTTTAGGGCTAGCTTAGCAGAAAAGCTGCCCACCCCAGAGGCAGCCTGGTGTCTCTGAGGGATTCCAGACCCCCTGCTCCAAGAGTGCTGAGCAGCAGAGTTCCAGTCTGCTCCCAGTGTCACTGCAGCTGGAGGTGGTTTTTCCTTCCAGGTACTGCCACATTCCAGTCGCCTTTGCTTGGAGCTACCTTTTGCTTTATGCAGCCCTCAGATGAGCTGTTTGCAAGGTTTTAGAGTAGGTTTTGTCTTCTGCTCTGTCCTTCCACCTCCCCCATGCAGCCTTTTGCACAAAGACCCCAGTGAGGATGGAAGAGTGCAGGAAGAGAAGTGGGTGTTGGCAGGTTTCTTGTGAAGATTCTAATTTTTTTTAAGCTCCCCTCTGTTGAAGGAAGGAAGAGGCATTTAGTCCCTCGACTAGAAATAAAGGCTGATGATAATTTAACTGGCTGTGACTGATTTCAAACTTTGAATGAAAACTGAGCTCAGTTAAAAGGAATAAAAGTCAAAATATAACGTGAGGGACAACTGGAACCATGCAGTTAGGGGTTCCTCTGCCTGTTGCTTTGTGTCATGGTGCTGCATGTATTCATGCTTCTTTCTAGCCTCACTGTTTCTGCTCCTGCTGTAAACTGGGGTGGGGCAACGGGGTGAGGAGGAAAAAAGAAGAAGTGGCATGAAAGCTTTAGTGTTAAAATGAAAACATCTGGGCCAGTTGACTGTGTGTGGTTTGGGATTCTTTTCCTCTGAAGGTGCTCGTTTGTGTGTTGCATTCTGGTTTGATTTGCCTTATAATTTCTGGTAGGGAACAGTGAGGCAGGGTGTGTGAACAGAGCCTGTATCAGCCTCCTCATGGCCCAGAAAACAGCCAAGCCAACGGGAGCAACTTGAGGGACTTGGCTTTTCTCTCCTATGGTGCATCAGAAAGAGGTTCAAACAGCCACTGTTTCACCATTGCTGCCCAGTAAGTGGAAGCAGGAGGCTGTGCACGGGCCTCCTGCGATAATTTATAGGTCAAAAAAAGCCAATTTAATTGGAAAGCTTTGTGCGAGAGAAATCAAGGAGAACATGTGGCTGTAGTAAGCTAGTTAGCAAGAGGAGCAGCGTGGTTTTCCTCAGTCCCTGGTGCCATGCTTAGCTTCAGCCTGTCTCCTGGTGAAAGTTTTACGTTGACATTAGTCCAAGGAGACACCGTGCTGGGAGAAAGGCTGCTGCAGTCTGAAAGTGTTGGGGACGAAGGTGGAATATGATCTGCTGGTTTAGACTGCAGAGACAGAGTGGAAATTCCTTCCTTCGTTTTTTTTCTGACTGCTGGTGACAGAAAAACTGCTGGGGCTCTTCTCCATCTTCTTGTGGAGAATGTTTGTAGGCAGACCTGGTCTTTATTGTGTGTGTTTTGGAAGCCCTGTGTTAGTGCCCATTGAGAGCGCTGACTTGCAGGATGTCTGGGGGAGCAGGAGGCTTTACTTCCACTGCCACTGTTCTGGATTTGATCCAGGTAAGAGGGAGGATGTGGAAAGTGCTTGTCTGTGTGTCCTCTGGCCAGGCTCTTCCTGTCCAAACCTGGAGGAAGTTCAAAAGAAAGCAAAATAAAACCCCACAGGAAATACCCCACAGGAAATCAATCGGGGCTGAATCTCTGCTATATTTTCAAGGAAGATTTACTTGTCAGGGCTGGCTGCAGACATTTTTATCTGCTGTTTTGTAGCTGTCTGACAGGATAGCTTTGCTGTTGCTAGGACTTTTTTGGAAGAATCTGTTCAGTCCTTAGTAGAGGCACAAGGAGGATGGTCGAGTTCACCAGTGGCAGCTCTCCTTGAGATGCTCCTGGCAGCAGTGCTGGGTTGAAACAAGATGTTGGAAGCACGTTCCAGATGCCATCATTCCTTTTGTGACCTCTCAGGACACTTGCACAGAAGCAGGGTGTTGTTTCTGGAAGGAGAGGAGTGATATTTGGCACACTTGGGGTTGCTGCACTTTGATGCCTTCTGTTGAATTATCTAACTGTGGCCTGTCAGGGCAGGCCCACGGGGTGGTTACCCAGGATGAGTTTCAGTGCTGTTATTAACCAGCTCAGCAGCTCCTGTGTCCTGGAAGAGTCACTGGAAGGAGAAATTGTTAATTGCTATGCCCTTTTAGTCTGCTTTTGTCTCTACTGTGTTTTGGTGGCACCAAAACAGATTTCGTAGGGTGATCTGGCTGTGAAGTCATGAGCTGGCTGTGGGCAAACCAGAGAAGCTGAAAAATAAAGGAGAGATTCCTTACCAGGAAAGGAAAAAGTGTTCTGATTATGTAAAGTAAAGAAGGAAATATCCTCTAATGTGTGTGCTTTTATGTATAATAAGAGAAATAGCTGACATGACATGGTACAATATAATACTAAACAGCATGTTTCAACCCCCCTCGAGTTATCAGCCGCATAGGAGCAATTTTCTCCCTCCAAGGTTGTAAGATGGAAGCTGTTTCTTTCTGTTCTTCCCCCTGGAACAGACTGATAACCCATCCAGGAACACACCCAGCAGCTCTCCCCTGCAACCCAGCAGGGAAAAGCCTGCATGTTCTGCATTCCCTACAAGTGCTTAAAGAAGGCATGGGGTTTGTTACAGCAGAGAATATGTGGAAGCAACATTTTATTGTGCTCTAAATTGCACACTGTGCACTGCAAGTAAGTGGCCAAAAGTGTTTTCAAATAGTTTATTGTAGTGTATTCTAGATTTGAAGGCCTCTGGGTCAGGAAATCTGACCTGTAGTTCTGTATCAAATTAGGAGGACTCTTTCTTCCCTTTTTAAGTAAACGGAGGAAAGGGAGGATACATTTTTGACTGAACAAAAATCATATTAAATTCTCAGTGTTATTTCTGTGATATTTCTGGATACATTGCAAAGGTCAAAGAAACTTGAGATAATGTTAATCATCCAGCAAAAATATGCTTGTAGAGTACTTCTGTACACATTCACATGGTGTGGAGTAAACCACTGTTCCCATTCTGAATAGTGTCTGATCTGTAATGCTGCATATAAAGGTGAATAGCTGAGAGAAAGGGAAGTTTTGAAAGATTTATTGTCCATCATGATATGAATCTTACAGAAGAAAGGAAGAAAAAAATTACTTGATCTCTAGAGATGTTCCTTCCAAGGAAAAAAATAAAAGATAGTAGCAGAGCAGCTTTTGGAAGCAGAAGTGGGAAGACTGGAAAAAGAGGTCAGAGATGTGGGTGGCATTAAAATGGTGTCAGATGCATAAAGTGAGGAAAAGGCACGTTTTTCATGGAGAAGATGACTTGGAATAAGGGGAAGGAAGATGACTTTAGTGGTAATATTTGAATCATTAGTGAAGGAGGCTGAAAAGCTCTGAATTGGCTGCTGTGGAGTGATGGAGCTTGGAGTTTCGGCAGTGTGAGAGTTTTGATTGTGCTGAAGGGAGGTGTAAATAAAGGCTTTTCTAGAAACCTTGTCTCTGGATCCCCATGGAGGCAGAATGAGTTGTGAGAGAAACTCCTCATGGTCACCAAAGAAACAGGAGCAGGGTTGTTGACTGAGAGAAAGAGGCAAGAAGAAAGTGGAGGGTCAGGGTGGGATGTTGGCAAAGAGCAAGGACCTCCTGTCTAAGGAGCTAAAACAAAAATAGTAATGTCTGTGTTACAGAATGTGGTGGGCTTTGCTAGAACAGCTCTGTAGCAGGACTTTGTGGGTGGCTTTATGTTTCAGCCTTGGGTACCAAAGGAAGCCGCCTGAAGTCTGGGATGTGGGTGCAGTCTGGAGGCAGCGGAGCGAGAGAGGTGGATGTAGAGGCAGGTGGATCAGGTTGTTGGGAAAAAATACAAGCAAGCTGAAGTTGTAAGAGAGCTGAGTGCTTTGAATAAACTTTTATAAAACCAGGTTGTGGGTTGAAAAAGGGCATTTTGTTTAAAAGGGAAAAAAAGTATGCCAAGAGGGTCGCTCTGCCGGGTCGCGTCGGTGCTGTCTGTGGGAGTCTCCTGCCAGACCCAGGAGCTGGAGGGGACAGGCTGCAGGAGGCATGTTGGCCTTTTTGCCCTGAAATGTCATAGAAATCGATGTGTTTAGCAGCCCTGAATTTGATAGTAAAGCAGCAGTGTGACACAGCTTTCAGTGTAACGCTCTGGGGATAAAAATGGTTCTCCCCCGTTTCTCCTTGTTCGATTCCATGGCAACACTTATCTTCTAATGGAAAGCACAAAGGCTCTTGCAGAACTGATTACCTGTGGGTTTTTTGTTGCCTTCTGGGCCCAGGTGTAATGTACAGCAGTGTGGAAGATATTTCTTGGTTTGTTGCTGGTTATTTTTAAGTGTGTGTACAAAAGTGTATAAATATAAAAATAAAAATGATAATGCTAAAATACACTGGAAGTTATACCTGAACTGAGCAGCACAGCTGGAAGTCAGCTGCTGGATGTCCTCCAAATGTAAAAGTAGTTCTGTCTCTAAAAGCTGGACAGCAATGAGCCTGGTTCTTGAAGGTGCTGAGCCCATCACAGTTAGTGTGCAGGGCTGCACTTCTTGTCTTCTGATGTGCTGAAAAAGTTAGAAGGGTCACCGTGTGAATAGGTGGGGTTTGGTTTGGTTTTGCTTTGTTACAAAAACCTGCCCTCTGTGCAGTGCCCGCAGTTCAAAGGCAGTTGCTCTGGCTGAGTGCTGGCTCAGCACACTGACCATGGCTGCGGGTGGCAGCTGCTGCTCTCTCACTCCCTCTTCATTTACAGTGAGGTTGGGGGTTTATTCCTTTTTGGTAGTGGTTCGGTTTTTAAATTTTTTTTTTCCTTTAGCAAGAGCATAGTATTTCTAGGAAAAGGCAGCACTCTCTGTAGTTTTGTAGCCGTTTGAAGCATAATAAAAACCCCTTCCGAAGAAGACAAATTGTCTTAGAAACCTGAGTTGATGTGTTTTGCATGTACTCAAGGAGGCATCTGTTCGTGATTTCTCTATTGTTGTTGTGCAGTGATATATTCCAAGGAAAGATGTTAACAGCAGTGTTTCCCTTGATGTGGTGGCTGCTGCCTGGAAACTCAGTGTCCAAAATGAACCAATGCTGATGACGGGGATGCTGAACGTCACCATTTGAACAGAGCGTATTTTCACATTGGAAAGAAACATGAAACTCTTGCTCTCCTGACGTTATAATGCTCTGAATATGATCCTCCAAGTTTCAATTAGCAGTTAAGATTCCCAGTTCTCCATTGTTTGGGAGTTGACCTGGCAGCACACTTGCTGGGGGAGCTTTTCAGAGCTGTGCTATAATGAAGCCACTGGGCATCTGTGGGTGCCACAGTGATGGCAGGATGAGTCTGTCCCTTCGGTCACAGCTCCTGGTGACCTTCACGGTGACCTTTGGTCTGCCCAGGGTTTCTGAGAGCGTGAGCAGCGGAGGGGGAAAGCCTCTTGTAATCTTCTAACAGATGTAAAATCAATCTGCACAGTTGAGGGGAGCTGGAGACGCACTAATCAGTGAAACAATGGCTCAAAGTCGTTGTGCAAAGTGTTAATTAAAGAGGTGTGTGTCGTGTTTGTTTGTGGTTCTCCGCCCTCTCTGCTGGCAGTGGGATTTTAGGATGCAGAAGCAGGAGGTTGCTTTGTTTCTCCTGTGCTTGGCACTGCTGCCGCTCAAGGAGGTGACCCTTGGCAATCCATCCAAGAAGGGTTCGTTTGGCCTTTTTTGACAATAGGAAGGAGCGTGTACCACAGTGTGCCTCAGAGCTGTGCTGTGCTTGGCAAAATCTGTCCTTTGTTTCATTTTGTAGTGCTGTGCAGGTGGACTAGTTCAGAGCTGCCCCTGAGATTTATTTTCAGGTAACATTTGGAAGGTTTGAAGAATTGTGGCTGGTGACAAAATACCTCTAGGGCAGAAGGACAAAGAGCCAGCCCGGGGATGTACCTGTAGTGTCACAAATAGCAGTGCTCTGCAGTTGTTGCCCTTGTGACTCTGTCAAAATCCATTCTTTTTTTTTTTACCTTATGGTTTGGTTTTCAAGTTTGGTTTTGATTTACTTTACTGATACTGTTCTTTAGCCTTTTTTGGGGGGTTTTTTTGGGGTTTTTTTAGGTGAAATAAATTTGGGTTGGTAACAGATGAAGTCTCCCTTCATAGCTCCCCATATATGCCCGCTGGACCATCTGCAGATGGAGGGGGTCCAGATTTAATTGACACTGCTTAGAATTATCTCCCTTTTTTCATTAGTCAGTGGAGCTACTCATTAACTCCTGCTACTTGTTAGCATTTGATTGCTCAGAGGGAGGTGTCTGCTGCTCTCAAATTCAGCAGATGGGAGCAGCCCAGAGAAATTGGCATTTTCCTGGACGTGTGTCAGATTGACTCTGCTCTGAGCTGTTCCTAATGTAGCCAGAACTGAAGGGAAGTACTCAACCAAAGAACCCAATCCAAACTGGTGCGTGGGGTAACTCGGGTCAGGGAGCCAGAGAGATGACCTTTGCTTTTCTTATTGTCATTAGCCTGACCCTCAACTGCTGTGGAGCTTGAAAAGACAACTGATTGCAACCTCACAAGCAACTGGTTTTAATCTGGATTTTGAGAATGTCTGAGGAGGTTCATGGTGTTAAAGTTGTGTGGCAAATGTGAAAATCGTGAGCAGCTCCAGGAGCAACGTTGGGACAACTTCTGGCTAACTAGCAATAGAGAGATGGCCATGTCAGCACAGGCACTGACAACTGCTTCCAGCAACAGAATGCCACCACTTCTGCTGCTGTGATAAAATCTGGAACTTGCCCTTTTTGTGTCTTACTGATGGCAGTTCGTGTTCTCGTGGTTATTGCAGCAGGGCTGTTTGATGTTCACCATGTCTCAGGCATTTGAGTTCAGAGGAACAAAAGCTGTCATGGCAGGAAGGGCCAGTGTGGGGTCAGTGAACATGGCCTTTCTCATGGCAAAGGGGCTCTTCCATTTCTGCTGCTGCCAGTTTTGCCTACATGCAGGTTTTTATACAGTGTAATTTTAATGTGATTAATCAAAACAGTTCTTAGGAAGACAATCCGTTCTGTAAGAGAGAGGGCAGTGTGTTACTCTTATATGGACAAAGACTTTTTGTTTGTTTGTTAGTTTTGGGGCACGTAACAGGCACAGACTGCACTTTGTGAGTGGACAAACCAGTATCTTACTAATTCCTGGTGTGCAGCTTCTCTGGGCTGTATTCTGGCTGCTTCCTGCAGGGAAGGGCATGCTGTGGCTTAAATATATTCAGCACAGCTGATCCTGTGGAGGTTTGGGCTTTTCAAAACCTCTTGTAGCTGTAAGATAACAGTGGAGAGGCAAAGGAAATCTCCAGAAAAAACGTTTAGTCGTTATTTGATGAAGATCCAATTGCTGTGTCCCCACATCTTCTTGTTTCTGTGCAATACAGGCTGGTGGTAACACCCAGCCTGAAGTACAGCTGTGAAAAGGGAAGGAGCTTGCAGCATTTAGTCATAGCACATGTGAAGTAATTGTATTAAGTCATCAGAAAGTTATTACAGTCTGTCATTCTGAGTGGTAAACAAGGCTGCAGAAGGAAAGTCGAGGTCCTGCTCCTGTTGTAACCTGCAGTTTGTCTGGTGGAGAACAGAACTGCAGGCTGTGGAGCAGCAGTGCTGGGGTTACACCCACGCTGATCTCCCTGTGCTTTCTGTCCCTTCTCACTTGATGTTTTACCTCACTGGGGGTTCTGCCTCCAGCTTTGTGTAAGTTATACACAGCAACTGTTTAAAATAGCTCGCACCAGGGACATTGCAATTTGCACAGTCCAACAGTGTGCAAGTTGTCTGTGAAGAGTTAGTAGAAAACATTGCTGCTGGATTAGAAAGAAACAACTCTGGATTAGGAATGCTGAGTGATCCCAGCTGGGCAGCATGAACCTTGCAGCCATGGTGTTTGCTGCTGGTCCTTCAGCTGAGCAGAAATGACCCTGGCTGAAGTTGGCTGCTGGTGGGAGCAAACTGAGAGAACTGTGCCATTAGCAGCTCCTGCTCAGATAGAGAGTTAAGATGATGGTTTTTATCCAGGGTCACAGGGCAGAGCTCACTGCCTCCATCAGTTGTGTGGTTTCTCTTAGCTGGTGAGTGTTTGTGACCACCCCAGGCAGCAGAGGGCAAGTGGGAGTTGCTGTGAGTTGTACTGGGGCTGGGTGTCAATTCCTGATTTTTACCAAGTACCTCTGGTCCTTTGGAGCTGCCAGGCATCTTCTTCACCCCTGCTGTGCTCCATCAGGAATGCTATGCCTGTACAGGGAAAATCTCTTTTGTTTTTTTTAACCAGCTTCCATATGATACTCTTTAGTATTAAAGTATTTTCCTTAATTCCAGGGATTTTTCTAGAAAGAAGGACCTCTCCCATAGTCTAAATGTAAGCAAAATGTTTCATAAGCCTCTGTTACATATAAAATGGTATCATAGGTGTCATTAGTTTAGATAGAGAATCCCTTTGGGATTCAGTTCATTAAAATTGTCTGAAGTAGCAGTGGAACTGTAAGGCAGTGGCTTTGAGATGATTGTATCTCAGTGGCATTGGGAAGTGTAAGCTGAGCACATTCCACATTCCAGAGGTGTGGCACCTTGTGAAAATAGGACACTAATGCTGGGAGCATAAATCTAGCCAAAGCTTTCATCTCATGCTTTATATGTAAATTAGTTCTGGCCAAATTAAGTCAGTAGGAAACTTCTAATCTTTGATAGCTGTACTAACTTCGGCTGTTTGTCAATATTATTGTAGTTGTAAATCTTTGAAGTCTGGCAGCTCTGTGGTGAAGTCCCAGTGCTGAAGTCCCATGAACTTGCAGCTACTGTTAAATCCTGCTGAGAAAAACTGTCACCTCTGGAAACAGTTAATGGAAGCTTTAATATAGGCCTTTAATATTAGGGTAATAAAATAAAGGAGCCTTCAACAGCCCTTGTAACAGAGGAGGGCAGGCTTTAATTTACAAGACAAACTTGTACTTATGATTATTGAAAATAGATGGTTTGTGGACATTTCTGATGGGTCAGGCTTAGCAGGGATTTGGCAGGGACAGAACAGACTTGAGTTCTTCAGCAGTTTTGGACTCCAAGCAGGAGGCATGGAGCATAGTGTGGAGCAGTTGTTCTCTAGGATCACTGAAGTGGGAGTTTTTTGAACAGTAATTATCACAGATTAACAGAAGGATGTTAAAATAAAATAACAAAACAAAAGTAGCAAGAAAAAGACCAGGGAGAAAAGCAGTGAGAAGTTACCAGTCTGTTAGAAAAGAGGTTTATGGAAACACTAAAACATTAGCCTGGGTTTAGCTTGATTAGGAAAAAGTGAGACTTTTCAGGACATTGACTGCTATGATGACAAGACAGGTCCTTTGGCATCCCTGCTGCTCCTTCACCAGGCTCACCCATCTTCCAGAAAGGGAAGTGGGTCAGTTCTGAGTTATCTACCAAAGTGTCGCACTGGATTGCACGTGTTGGAGTCTCCTAAGACACCTGGTGCATCAGAATAATCTAATTTTGGTTCAGGAAATGAAACCCCAAGAGCTTTCAGGGGTCTGAAATCAATTTCAGCACGTTACTGGTTCAAAGTGTGCTCTGTGATCTCTCTTTCTGTAACTCCTCTGAGTCGCCGCGGCTTCCCCGGGCAGAGCCTCACCCCTTCACTGGGCTGGGTTTAGTTGCTGTTTGCTGCTAAGAAGTGCAGATCCAGGGGTGAATGATTTTGGTTATTAACTTTTTAATAAGAAGCCTCAATCTGAAATATAAACAAATCTGTTTGATGTAACAATATGCCTTTTTTTTTTAAATTAAATGCGACTTAGAGCTACTAATTGAAAAACCTCTTTGGTACAACTTTCCTCCTGTGCCTGTGGGCTGTAGACGAGCCCATAGAGGAGCTCTGTGTGTCAGTCTGGCGGGTTTGGTGTTCATTTTTGTTTTCTGGAAGCGTGTTTAATCTTTCCTTGCTAGTTTGTATCCATAGGGAGAATTGCTGCAGTCAGAGCTTGAGTTCAGATGTCCCTGAGGTTTTATCAGAGTTCAGCTATCCCCCAGGGAACAACACCCCCATGTCCTCCCAAACCTGGGGGAATGACAGGCCGTTGATTGCAAAGGGCTGTCATAACCCTCAGAGCTTATTTGGCAGGCCCTGGAAGGGTTAAATGTTTTCGTTGTGGCAGGGAAGGACATGGAAAGCTGCCAAGCATTTAGATTTGAGATTTGAAAAGCAGCTGGAGTTTAACTGCTCTAAGCAAGCAAACCCGCGCAGGAGGGGAAGGCTGAGCAGCAGCATTACCCAGTGCCATTCACAACTCTGTTGTTAGTCTGTGTCTGTTTTCCCCCCCGACTCCCACGATCAGCCGAGGCTGAGGTGCCCAGCACAGGCTCACCTGCTGCCCAGAGCCCCAGGAGGACAGACCCGGGTCTTGGAAGAAGGAGGATGGCTGGAAACACACAGATGGAATGGGCTCCCCTCTTGTGCTCCTGGAGCTCAAAAATGGCTCAGTTTTATAGATGATGAGATCACCGTTTGGAAACGAAGCCATTAACAATAACTGACTAGTTCCAGTTTTAAAATGGGTTATTTCAGATGGATTTAAACAGTCATCCTCTGATCTCGGACACCCCCAGTGCCCCCAGCTTCTGATCATAAGGCTCATCCCAGCCCTCCCAGGTTCTTGTACACCATGGATCTGTTTGTTTGTGTAAAGATACCACACTGCTGCCTGTGTGGGCTGCACCAGTGCCAGGCACCTGGGGTCTAGTGCCCAGCAGGTCCTGGGCAAACATTGCCCACTTGGGTGGGCAGCTACAGCCTGGGGCTCGGGGTCAGGTGTGTTTATCCTCACCTGGGGTTTAGCTTGCACATGGAGAGCATCACTGGAGCAGGGAGCTTCAACAGAAGTAGATACTGCCACATGTGCCCAGGTGTTAACCCTCCCTTCACACACAAACTAATATTGACAAAGGAAGGGAGGGTTGGGAGAGTGTGCTTTGGTTTGGATAAAATGTTTGAACAGGGAGCAAGCAGTGAGTTACCTGAGAGGACATGTGTATTGTATCAAGGCTTAATACTGATTTAGTAGTTGTAAGATTTAACTGGCCCCAGGATATCTGACTGTCAACTCTGGTCTCGCTGATATTGCGCAGAAAAGACTCCCTGACAGTGCGTTTCTTTGTTCTCCACTGTTGTGATAAACTCACCTGTAACGTCATGGCTTCTCAAAGCTTTTTTGTTTAAAGATTTGCAATAATAAAATTAAAAAAAAATCGGTAAATCTTGAGCTCAGCACATTAATAGAGGTGTAGCCCAGCATTAGTCACAGTTAAAGAGAATCCTGAGGCACTAAGATGCTTTGTCATGGGGTCAGAACACTGCTCTAGCTGTGCCTGGCTGTAGGTCTGCACCAGCCTCCCTGCCTTCGGTGTTGGAGGGCTGTGTGATATACCCTGAATTTTATAAGGGGCTTGTGTGGGAAATAAAATTTCTTCTTTTCCTAACTTAAGGTGGTCTGAGCCAAGATTCTGACAAGTGTGTTATTTATAAGTCTTTCCTCCTGCCAGAGATCATCTTTGATGCAGCAGTACAGGTGTGCACGGGACACTGGTGTGACTGGAGGCAAGTTCTTCTGTGAGCAGGGCAGCAGAGCCAGGCCACCGTGGCACTTTCCTTCCCTTCACCTGGATGAACAGTTATTTTTATACTATTTTGTAGTTCCTCTATTGTAAGAACAGAGTGGGTAAAATTTTAAAAAGGAGAAGCTCTTGAAACTCCCACATCTGAGGAAGATGAGGGAGGGAAGGCCATGTTCTCTGGGTTGAGAAGTTGAGGGGTTTGTCAGGTAGAATAACACTCTGGGATTTTATGGCTATGAGTTCTCCACACAGCACTTTAATATGTTATTGGCACTGTGTGATCTGCTTTGGGTGGAGGTGTGACCTGGTACAGCCAAGAGCCTGGCCAGACATTCCCACGTGTTCCAGCCCCTCTTCTCCCCTGTGCTCAGGGCAGAGGAGGAAGGAAGAGGCCCCTAAACCACTGAAGCAACAAGGGTCAAAGGAACATTCAAACTCCCCACCTTCTCGAGAGACCAGAGGGACTGTGAACCACCACCTGTGAGAACACGTGCAGTGTGTGTGTGTCTGTCTTCAGTCACAGCAAATACCACTTCCTGATCAAGGAAGGATGTAGTAGCTTTAGCTTTTCTTTCCTGCTGAAAAATCCCACCATTTGGTCAGTTATACAAGATCACATGGCATCCAATTGAACCTTGCAGTTTGTAAGCATGCACATTTATTTGACAGGAGAATGCTGAGGGCAAATTGAATGCACAGCTTGCTAAACAGCCAATAAATCTAGGTTAGATCTCCCCTGGTCAGGAAACAAGGGAGCTATTTTTAAACCTGGCCTTCCTGCACACATGGAAATAGAATGATTTTTCTTGTGCTAGACAAGCACAACAATACTTTCACATTAAATAATGAGCTCTTGCTGTTGCTGTGAATGAAACCGGCAGGGTTGGACAGAAACCGTTCTTCCTTTAGACCAGACAGTTCCCAAAGGTTTCTTCAGGCATTGACCTCTGCAAAGATTAGCTCATCCAAAGAGGAAGAGGAGTGAAGCAGCCTGAATGGTGGGGAGAGAAGCTCGCCAGTAGCTTTGTGGGAGGTCTTCCCTTGTGTTTCACTTATTTGGGAAGGGGGGAAATAGTGTGATGATTTGTTTGATCGAGCCTCTTGCAGTCCTGTTAAACAGCGTGGCTTATCTGGCAGTTGTTACGGAGACATAAAGATGTGACCTCATGTGAGCCTTCAGCTTTCCCTGCGGCCCTGGGTTTGTGCAAAGGTGGAGCCAGCACTTCCTCAGGCATGGAATGTGGGATACAGCAACTCATCATTTGCCTTGGTGTGCTGTTAGTGTCTGGTTGCAGCAGCTTTGGCTTCTCAGTCTGCTGTCAAGTTTTGCTCTGCTCTTTGTTGCTAAAAATAAGCAGGCAAGTTTATATAGCCTAATCTTTAAATGACATCTGAGGGAGCTGTAATTTAAATTTATTGGTCTTAACAGTTGCAGGTGACTCTGTGTCTGTGCCCATGCCAGATTCAAGTCTTGGCACAGGCTCCTGCTGCAAACATTCTCTTATCTCTGGGTGCTGTAGGTGCCTGTTGGTACCTGTGTGGTTCCTTGTGTGGTTCCTCGTGTGGATCCCTCCTGTATAAACTGTAGTGCCTGTTTGCCTATATCTGAAACTAGTTCTGTTGATGTTTTACGACATATTTTTCACTTTGTTTTAATGAGGCATTTGAAGATGTGGCTTGAAGGAAAATAATAGTGGAAAAAATAAAAGCTAAGTACAGTGAGCCATTCCCTTAGCTGGATATGTGCCAGCTCAACTTATTCAAGTGTCTGTGTATGTTCATGACAGATCCAAAGATCATATTACACCAACATACTGGGGTTTACTTTTTACCTATTTTGAAACAATGGTGATTTTTTTTTTCTTTTAAGTCTTTCTTTAAGGTCTTGGGGCTGAGGGGAGGGAAGATTTTATAAGTCAACCACAGTTTCCATTTTTTTCTACCTGAAATCTTGGATTTCATCTGAGTTTTAACTCAGTGCCTCTCTCCAAAAGAATTCCTTAGAACACATTTCCAAATGACTGCTATGGGCATAAAGAAAATACCTGTTGAAAAGCAGCAGCAAATACGTGTCCAAATAAGAACATCTGGAGTCATCTGAATCTGTTTTTCTCTCGTGAAAAGGCAGTTCTTGTTAAAGAGGGAACAGATTTGGACACTGACTTCTGGTCTGGAAAGCTTTTGCCTGTTGTTTGCAGCCAGTGGGATGACACAGGTGGGAATGTTTCTTTCCTTGCTTGTTTCTTGACTTTTTCTGAGTCAGTTGTAAAAGAAGGAAGAAAACAAAAATCTAATTATGTATAAATATGGCTTAGCTTTCTGTAATTTCAGGGGCCGTGGGGAAGAGTTTCTGTTTCAGTAGAATACAATTGATTAGTGCACATAAAGAAAGATATAAATTTTGGAATTTAATTGTAGCTGACCAAATCACCATCATCTGGGGGTTTGTTTGTTCTTCCAGGTCAACCAGAATGTGGAGATCCAAAGGGCTCGTCTGCGAGATGATATTAAGGAATATAAATTCCGAGAAGCACGCTTGCTGCAAGACTACACCGAGCTAGAAGAGGAAAACATCTGTCTCCAGAAACAAGTGTCTGTCCTGAAGCAAAATCAGGCAAGTTTTTCAGCCAGTGAGGTTTGCTCTGGTAGCACCAGTTAATTCCA
Source organism: Lophotriccus pileatus (assembly GCA_035583135.1). Taxonomy (NCBI): domain Eukaryota; kingdom Metazoa; phylum Chordata; class Aves; order Passeriformes; family Tyrannidae; genus Lophotriccus; species Lophotriccus pileatus. The sequence goes on along the minus strand of JAWWES010000024.1, from coordinate 20,627,055 downwards.
GTGTTACATTATGGTTCTGTCTCATTTGAACATCCAACCACTTCTTTATGTTTGTACTACTTTTGAGACTATAAGCTCTATATTTTAGCACCAAGAGTTGTCCCAAAATGTTTAAGTCCTTTCTGACTCTGTTTTATAACAGAGTCATAATGTTTTATTGCCTCTACTTTGACCTCCCAAGTCCTCCCATTGCCATCCCTCTCTGATGAAAGCAAAGTCTCTAGCGTTCTGTTTTGTTACTTGGTTTAGTCCTTTTGCTACACTCATTTTTCAGTGTCTCTTTACAATCCTCTCCATCCATCCATCCACCCTCCCTCTTGTGCATTATCTGGAAATGGGGGTGTTTCTGAACAATATTCACTATCAGATATGCTGCCATTCTGGGCTGAGCCAAACCTAACCTCAGATGCTGTCCTGATAGTTGCTAGTAGTTATTGACTGCTGTGTTTGTATTCTGGAATCTCTGAAAATAGACTGCAATCTGAAATATTTGGTCTCAGTGGCTGTGTACAGAATGAAGAGCTCATTTGTTTTGTGACAATGGATTGTTTCCTTTTCTACCTCGAAAAACTTTATTTGATGAACTTTTAATTATCCTGCTGGCATAACTAGAAGCAGCCATCAAGTTTTCCCAGGCTTAACTTGCATCACTGAATTAACATAACGTGCTTAATGCCTGGTTTGTAGGGTGGGTGTGGTACAGGTCTCCTAGATTGCTCTATGTTGGCATCTAAAATTCATTTAGCACCTGGCAAAAATAAATAGTGTCATATATCATGTGGTATGATTTCCTTTCTTTCAGGGCAAGGAAAAATATTGTTTAAGCTTTCTTCCTCCCTACTTCCCCCAAGTGATTCAAAATTTCACATTAATCGTTGGTGTTCATAATTTTGATGCAAGAGAGATTGCAAAAACAATGCAGTTGTACAGGTAAAAACATAGAGCATGTCATCAAACTCATCAATGTGAGTCTGAACTGTAGAGTCTGAACTAAAAAAGTTTTGTATTTCCACCGTATTCGAGTGAAATCAAACATTCAAAAGCAAAATGTCCTGCAGGCAGACATTGTCATTACAGGTTTGGGGTTTTTTTTTTCCCCCTCTCCATTTATGTGTGTCTCCAGGTGGAGTTTGAAGGCCTGAAACATGAAATCAAAAGGCTTGAAGAGGAAACTGAGTTTCTCAACAGCCAGCTGGAAGATGCCATCCGCCTGAAGGAGATCTCGGAGCGCCAGCTGGAGGAGGCCCTGGAGACACTGAAGACGGAGCGGGAGCAGAAGAACAACCTTCGGAAGGAGCTGTCCCACTACATGAACATCAACGATTCCATGTACAACAGCCACCTGAACATCTCTTTGGATGGGCTGAAGTTCAGTGACGAAGCCACGGAGCCCAACAACGATGAAATCATGAACGGGTTTGAACAGAACTGCCTCAGCAAACTCAGCGGTGGCAAGAACAGCACTTCGACGCCCAAGAAAAACGAAAGCTTCCCTCCAGCCCCAAGTCTGGTGTCAGATCTTCTAAGTGAGTTAAACATTTCCGAAATCCAGAAGCTGAAGCAGCAGCTTGTGCAGGTAAATGGGTTTCCTAAAGAACTGCGTGCTCCCTAACAGCTCCTGGAGTTTGTTTGGGGTGGAATTTTGGTCTTTTCAGTATCTCATGTGGCCACCATAGAGTTCACACTGTATTTGTAAAGGCTTTGGTTGATCTAGAATTTGAGGATGTTAAATGTTTGTTGTTTTGGTATTTCTGAGTCTTTCATGAAGTTCCAAGCTTTCCCCATAAACTAGCTGCACTTTTTGTAATATTTGTTTGGTAGTAATAAACTTTATCTTGTCTTTAGCTGAAAGGATGTTTTTACAATGAGACCGTCAGCTAGGGAATAAATGTGTAAAAATGTAAATGTGTAAAAATGTAAAAATTTATTTTAAAGAGGAAATGAGAGAGAATTGGCAGCGACCACTGTACTTGAGATAATTTTAGAACACATTATATAGCCTTTTCTATAATGTGTAAGTGATTGGATCACTGTAACCATATGGACCCTTGGCTAAGTTGCTGTCTCTTAGAATAAAACCATTTAAGTGACACAGGTCCCTTCATGTAAATGTCTACGTTCCTGCTTTTCAGATGGAAAGAGAAAAGGTAAACTTGTTAACAACGCTACAGGAATCTCAGAAGCAGCTGGAAAATACACGGGGGGCCCTCTCAGAGCAGCATGAGAAAGTTGGCAGGCTCACTGAAAACCTGAACGCCATGAAGAAGCTCCAGGCCAGCAAGGAGCGTCAGTCTGCCCTTGACAACGAGAAGGACCGAGACAGCCACGAAGATGGAGACTATTATGAGGTTGACATCAACGGGCCAGAGATCCTGGAGTGCAAGTACAAGGTGGCCGTGGCAGAAACTACTGACCTAAAAGAAGAGCTCAAAAATTTGAAGGCCAAATACAAAGAATGTGAGTCTAAATACGAGGAAGAGAAGAATAGATATGAGACCGAGAACCAAGCTCTCACTGAAAAGATCACCTCGCTGGAAAAGTCCAGTAGGCACGACAGAGAACAGGTGGCCAGGCTGGAGAAGGAGCTGAAGAAAGTCAGTGATGTTGCTGGAGAAACACAGGGCAGCCTCAGCGTGGCCCAGGATGAGCTAGTCACCTTCAGTGAAGAGCTGGCCAATTTATACCACCACGTCTGCATGTGCAACAATGAAACTCCAAACAGGGTGATGCTGGACTACTACAAGGAAGGTAAAGGTGGGCGCAGCAGTCCAGAGGCCAAGGGAAGAAGGTCTCCCATCCTTCTCTCTAAAGGGCTGTTAACTATTGAGCTGGGGAAGGCAGAGAATGGAAGTGGTGACAGCAGCCCATCCCCGGTGTCATCTCTGCCGTCGCCCGTGTCGGATCCTCGGAAGGAACCGATGAACATTTACAACCTGATCGCCATCATTCGGGACCAGATCAAACACCTGCAGGCTGCTGTGGACAGAACAACAGAGCTCTCCAGGCAGCGAGTTGCCACTCAAGAACTTGGGCCCGTGGTGGACAAAGACAAGGAAGCCCTCATGGAAGAAATCCTGAAGCTGAAGTCCCTGCTGAGCACCAAGAGGGAACAGATAGCAACTCTGAGAACCGTGCTGAAGGCCAACAAACAGGTAACCAGGGGTTGCAGGTGTGAAGGTCACACTGTCAGGGAACTGGGTCAGAAATGCAAAGGAATTTATCTTTGAGGTCACACTACCATTCCCTCAGCTCTGTGGGGCTTTTGGGTGCTGATGTTTGTCTAGTCTGAGGCTGAAGGAGGCTGTTCATTAGAGGCATCCAGCTCTGTAAAGCTGAGAGCTGGGGCTGGAACTGACTTCAGTTGTCACATACTCATGAGACTTTATTGAGACTTTAATCTATTGTCTGTCTGAATCAGATCAGTGTATGCTTAATGTAAGACACCTAAAATGAAGAGGTAAATCTTATTTTTCACTTGAAAGAATTCGAGTAGTTACCCTTAAAGAGTTCTGAAACTTAAGTACGCTTCTCTCTCAAACTGCAAAATTAAAAGAGAGCCTTCCAAAATGAGGATGCAATATAAGAACACGGTCAAAATAACGGGTGAAAGTAAAATTAGTCTGGGGGATTGGTCTGTGACACTCAACACACATTAGCAGTGTAGCAGATGGAAATAACTGCCACTGAGACGCCATGTGACATGCCTTGTCATCTCCTCTGCTGTTACAGCAATGGAAATTGAAGCTGTCTTAAGAAAAAAGGTGTAGTGTTGTTTAAGAATGATACATTAAGTTTTCTTTTGGACATTTTAATAAGGGTGTCCCAAATGTAAAATAGGCAAAATGCTGTAAGGGTTAGAGAACTGTGCGAGTGACTGACAAATGGATTTAAATATCAAGATACTAAATAGACTGTTTCATTCCTTTGTGTTGAAGTATATAAAGCTTTAATTTATTTTAGTAGTTGGAGGTGTCACTACATGTATATTCTGTAACTTCCTCGATGTTGCTGAATGGTTAATGGGAGTAGGGGACTCCTATGTCTGTTCCAAATGTTCAGAAATGAAGTTTTATTTTATCTGTGTAAGAAAGTTGACGGCGAGTTTAACATTCCAGTGCAAAGTAAATGTTTCATTATGTGCGTAGTGATTAGAAATCTCTTAGCCAGCCATTTGGTGAAGAGTTTCATTAAATGTTACATTTCCATTCTTCCTGGTAACCAACAGACTGCAGAGGTAGCCCTTGCCAACTTAAAAAGCAAGTATGAGAATGAGAAAGCGATGGTTACAGAGACCATGATGAAGCTGCGGAACGAGCTGAAGGCTTTGAAAGAAGACGCTGCCACCTTCTCCTCCCTGAGAGCAATGTTTGCTACAAGGTAAAAAAACATATGAACCCTGCAAAATGTCAGTCCTTGCTGGTTGGGGAAGAGGTGAACATCCTCCCCACCCACCCCTGCGGAGAGTGGAGGGGTGGGGGCCTTTTCCCGAGGTCCTTGCTTACAGTGTGTGTCTGTGACATGCTCCTGTTGATGAGGAACACGTAGGGATAATGTGCTGCTACAAAACAGCAAGCAGTTGTGGTGATATTGAATTTGAGTGGGAGATTATCTATCACTGGGTCCTGAAGCCATTAGCTCTGAGAAGGAGTGACATTTAACAGTGCAAAATGAGCCTTTCTTATGCACTGAAAATGTGACTCTGCTTGACCTCAATGACCTAGGAAAAAGATGTTGCAAACATGTTGCTGTTATTATTGTTATGAGGTTGTCCATCCTGCAGCTGGCATCTGTCATTTCACTGGCGTATGTGAGGTGATTTGGTTGCTTATGGCTTTGCAACTTGCTTCTGCTGCTTAGTTAAGCTTTGTGGTGTTAACAGACATAAACCCCTGCTGACACACAGAATCATCAAGGTTGGAAGAAACCTTGAGGATCATGAAGTGCAACCCTCCACCCAGCACTGCCCCTGTAGCTACCAGACCATATCACCTGGTGCCAGATCCAGATGTCTCTTGAACGCGACTTCACCGCCTCCCTGGGCAACCTATCCCAGTACTTGGCCACAGTAACTGACTTTTTTTTTCTTATATCTAATGTAAATCTCCCCTGTCTCAGCTTAAGGCCGTTTACTCTTGTCCTCTCACTGCAGGCATGGTAGATGAGACCAGTCCCACCTCCTACAACCTCCTGTCGGAGAGCTGTGGACAGTGATGAGGTCCCCCTGAGCCTTCTCGGGTCCAAATAAACGCAGGTCCCTCTGCCATTCCTCATGCTTTCCAGACCCTTTGTGAGCCTCGTTGCCCTACTCCAGACATGCTCCAGCCCCTCAGTGTCCTTTTAAAGTGAGGTTCCCAGAACTGGACGCAGGACTCGAGCTGCACCCTCACCAGTGCCAAGTACAGGGGGACGATCGCTTCCCTAGTCCCGCTGGCTACACTATTCCTGATCCAGGCCATGATGCCATCGGCCTTCTTGGGCACCTGGGCACTGCTGGCTCATGTTCAGCCACTGCCAACCAGCTGCCCCCAGTTGCTTTGTGCCAAACAGCTCTCAAGCCCCTCTGCCCCCAGCCTGGAGCTGCTGCAGGAGGTTGTTGTGACCCCAGTGCAGGACCCGTCCCCTGGCCTTGTTGAACCTCAGGCCGTTGTCCTTGGCCCACTGATCGAGTCTGTCCAGGTCCCTCTGCAGAGCCCTCCTACCCTCCAGCAGATCAGCCCTCCCACCCAACTTGGTGTTGTCCACAGATTTACTGGGGGTGCACATCAATACAGATGTTAAACAGGACCAGCCCCCAGTTGAGCCAAGGGGAACAGCAACCCATCCCAGCTGGATTTAGCTCCATTCCCCACAGCTCTCTGGGCCCGGCCATCAGCCAGTTTTTTACCCATCAAAGAGCCCACCCATCCAAGCCACGAGCAGCCAGATTTTCTGGGAGGATGCCTTGGGAGATGGTGCCAAACACTTTACTGAAGTCTAGATAGACACATTCACAGCCTTTCCCTCATCTACTAAGTGGGTCATTGTGTCTTAGGAGGAGATCAGGTTGGTCAAGCAGGACCTTCCTTTCACAAATCCATTTCAGCTGGGCCTGATTCCCTTGTTGTGCTGCCTGTGCCACATGAGGGCACATCACACAGCACGTAACATGCCACGTGCTGTAGCAGTGATAAATGCTGGTTTGCTGTGCATGCTGCTGTCATTGATTCCTTCTTCTTGCATACAGAATTCTTTTGGGGGGTGTTGAGGCAATACCACATTCCACATTCTGGGTCTGCTTCGCAGCTCAGGGGCGTTCAGTTTGCTCCTGTGCAGAGATGGTCCTGGGAAACAGGAAAAGAGAAGCCTTTATCTAAAACCAGGCAGTTCAGCTCAGTGGGATTCGCAGGCACACCCCTGGCAGTGTGGATTGGCTGCACATCCCTAAGTGCATTCCAGGCATTGCCTTAGGGTGCTGTTCAATGGAGCCTAGACACCTGCTTTGAAGCTGAGCCACTGGGATGGGGGAGTCTGTATGTGCTCTGTGCTGGTTCCTTCTCTGTCCTCTCTGGACACTTGGAAAAAACTAAACAAAACAAAAAGCCACAAAAAGTTCTCTCTGCCATCTGCTAAGGAGCACCATGATAAGGAATCATGAGGATGCAGATGAGGATTCCTGAGACTTCTCTGTACAGTCATTTTTGGGGGTGCTTCTACAGGTGCTCTCACGTTGCTTGAGTAATCTTTGGCTTCCTTGTGATTCTGCCTTTCTCAGCAGTGTCTGTGCATGGAGTAATCATGGAAAGTGAAATGGATACCAAGGAATGCTAAAGGTTGAACTGTGGCAGCTCGTTCTGCCAGGGAAAGGAATGGCCTGTACAGTCTGGATTTGTCCTACTTTCTTTCCCTTCTCTCTCTCTCCTTTTTTGGAGTGTAATTAATATGCAGAAATTGCAATGTCTTTGTTAGCTGTAGATCAGCTTAAAGCTGGGAGAAAAAAGAAAAAGCATACAGTTAACTTCCAGTTATTTTTCCTGGATGCAGATAGCCAGCTGGCTAACTTCCACCTGAGTGCAGGATGTTGATTTTCCTGCCTCAGTGTGAGAGGGGGCCTGTGAACTGGTTTGGAGACGAAGAACTCTCAGAGAAGTGCCAGAGGGGTAACTCTCTCTCTGCCTTTCTCTTGGTGTATTATCCTAGAAGTCAATCTTGCCCTTTTACTGGGAAGACAGTAACAAGGATTCCTTGGCATGGGGAAATTGGAGGCAGAATAGGAGTTTTTGTGAAAGGAACAGACTCAGGAGCTGTGTCCTGATGTGCTCTCACAGGGAGTCGTGGGTGAATAGAGGAGGAGTGAGCTCTGCTTGGAGATGCACAACTGCCTAAATGAACAATTGTAATTTCTAATTTATGACCTAGTACTGTAGGGTGTTGTCACCTCTTCCCCTCCTGATCCCTGGGCAGGTGGCATAAGTAGCTTGGTGGTTGGCCAAGTGAATTCCTCCCAGTGACTGTGTCATCCAAGTCAGTTGAGGTGGGTTTGGAAAGGGGTGTTCCCAGGTGCTTTAGTGGAGATAAGCTCAAAAACTGTTTTGGAGTGTGATTTTTAGGTGTGTTTCAAATATCAGAGGAATGTAACAGCCTAATTCTTCACTGTCACAAGCAGCCTCCTAATGGAGCACCTCTTAACAGCCAAGAGGTTTGTACCAGCAGAGACTGATAAGGAGTGGTGGAACCTTTACCCCTCCACTTCTGCTTTGGTGTTGTGTTCGAGTGTGAAACAAAGAAAATATGTATTTCCCACAGGAAAACTCCCATTTTGTAGGATGCAAGGGAGCTGTAACAATAAATGAGAGTTGGAGGCTGGGCACAGATATAGTAACTGACCTAATTTCCTTTTTAAAGTAGGTTAATCCCACTAATTTGACAATACTACCAGCTATTTTTAATAAGTAATGGAAACATAATAAGACCTCTGCTGGAGACAAGGGAAGGCTTGTACAGCACAGATTAACAGCTCCCAGCACTGAGGGACTGCTGCAGCACCCTAGAGAGCACTGTGTGCCTAAAATGAAGTTATCACACAGAGGAATAAGGCAAGATATGAGTAATGCACAGAGAGCACGTGTTTGCAGATAACTCACTTCTCTTGGGTCTTTGTTCAAGTGTATGTGAACCAAGAGGCTACTTTCAAGGTGCTGAGTTTACTGTGACCAGTGCCCTGCAATGTTTAATGTGCCCACCAGCACCAAGTAGGGGTAAAGCAGTGAGTGGGAACAGGGGTCCCAGAGCAGGGTTTGGGGGTATTCATGTCACTCCAGAGTGAGCAGGCAGCCAGGAGCTGGTGCTTTTTTTTTCCCTGGCAAAAATATTTGACCTCCAAAATGTATTTTTTATTGTTGTTTTTTTTTTTTAAACTGCCATTTACTAGGCTAAGGAAACTCGAAGATTTTTTTTTTTTTAACACAGGAGGATATAAATCCTTATTTAAATGTGAGCAGGAGGGTTAGTGGCAAATTTGACATAAACTAATTCATCATCCTTTAAAATATTGTCAGAAGAAAGACTGATTCTTTTCTTTGCTAGACAAAGAGCTGCTCCCAAGTGCTTTGAGGGAACTTGAAATGAATATATACAGTTTTCTAAGATTTAGGGTAGGAGTGAAGGATGATTCGTATGTCTTGTAGGTCAAGATAAGTTTCTGGGTTGCCTGTAAGCAATTTGTTCATCAACCTTACAGGCAAATCTGATCTCAGGTATCTTAAACTTGATTACAGGGGAAAAATACTGAGGCAAAACAGATGAGAAAAAATCTGACTTGGAATTTCAGCATGAGGTTTGTTTTGTATATAAGAGAACAAGACATTTCTCACTCTTCTAAAATAAAGAAGTAAAGAATTTTATTCTAAATTAAAATAAAAGCTTTCTAGCAGAGCAGAAGGCTTTGGAAAGCAGAAAACAAGTGTGCCCAAATGTAATTAATAGATTAATAGAGAAACAAATCATGATTACAACATATGAAACTAGCAGCTAGCTGTCGTTCTCTAGTAGAGGAAAGGTGTTTCAGATGAATACACACATTAGCCTGGAATCACACTCTTGTCAGTTTTCCAAGTATTCAAAGCATTTGGGAAAATATTCTTGTGTTTGTGGACATCAAAGGCCTGCAGAATATAGAGGAGCTGAAACTCATGTGGAGAACAGGATTGAGAGTTACAGCCAAAGGGTCTTTGCAGTGAACTCCACATGGTAAAGTATTCAACTGTTCTAAAAATATCCCGTAGGATAAATGGTCAGAGAAGCCAGACACAGAAAAAGTGACTTTAAAAGTTTCCAGAATGGGATTCCCAGATGGGAGTAACTGCATTTGCCTCCTGTTCCTGGTGCTAGATCTAGAAGTGATGAATGGTGTCCGGAGACAAAAAACGTCTGGGCTGCCTGCACCCACGTGAGAGCAAGGAGACATCCAGGCAGCACAGAGGCATTCCCTGTCCTGTAGGCATGCTGCAAAACATGCTACAAAACAGCCTTCTGTTCTTCCACCTAAACATCCAGGTGGTGCACAGGCTGGCTCCAGATCTCCCCTGGGTGCTGAGGAGCCCGTCTCTGGTTCACCACATGTGCCGCACGAGGCAGAGCAGAAGAGACCTTGTGAAAGGAACTTCTGTCGCTTCATTGCTGCCGTAACTCTCTTCCCTGTGCTCCTTTGGGAACACAGATTATCCTTCTCTGCAGATGAGCTGGTTTTCACCAGGGGTGTTGGGTTAAGGGGAAGATGTTAAAAATCAGCCTTTAATATTAATTTCTAATATAAAGAGTTAGAAGCAGCACGCAGCTGATCTCTCACAGCTGAACGCAGTCAATGCTCATTTACATCTCATTTTGACTGTGTCCTTGCTAGTACATTTCCCAATTTTTAATAAAGCTGAGAAATTGTGATGTTAATCCTCCATGTTTGAATTTCTTATGTGGGTTGACGGTCTAATCTCTCAAGGTGGAAGAAGTTGATGCTTTTCCCTAATTCCTCCTTCAGTCACATCTGTCTTGCTTCCTTGCAAGTTGTCACATGGTTCTCACTGATTGCAGGGGAGAGGGAAAAGTATAATTATGCCCAGGTGCATTTGGTTACATCACTTTTTTCCCCCCCTGTAACAGACCTTGATTTACTGGTGAATTTAGCTATAAATGGTATTAAAACTAGTACATGATAAAGCTTCCATAAACTGATCTGTAGAATAAGGCACAACTGGTGTGCAGCTTTGGAAAATGCCATAAGCCATTGTTAGGTTTCTCAATAATTTGGCTTCAGAGAGTGCTTTAGAGTATTTAATTTCTCATCGTTGTATTTAGGATATTTATTTCCTCTTTGTAGATATTTGTTTTAGCTGATGGTGGTTTTAAAAATCTAGTTGAAGTTTCCTTAAGCTTTTTTTTTATTGTTGTTTGTTGTTAATTGCCAACAGTAAGAAAATGGGCAACATCAAAGCCTTGTGTTCACTATCCACTTAAAGCTGTGAATGTGTGAAAGTACAACAGGCTTATGCTAATTTCATATCCTTCCTAAAAGCATGAAAGCTTAATTATTTTCTTTCAAAGGTGTTTTTAAAACAAAGACATCTTCTGCTCTGGCTTTATTGGATGTATAGCAGGGAAGTAGCTCAGCAGGTGGCACATGAAATGGTAAAAGAGAAGGAGCTTTGACTGTTCTGTCTGCAAAGCAGTGAAAATACACACACACAGAGCACAAAGATGTGCTGCCAGAGCTGCTGCTGCCAGCTAGAGCAGTGCCAGAGGCTGGGCTGTCTTAGGTGCTTAGGGAGGCTGTTACATTGCTGGGGTTTGGGGATGGGAGGTGTTAGGAAAATTAAATTGGGAGTCAGCAAGCAGCAGGAAGGAAGGAAGTGGGGCAGATCCCAGTCCACCTCTGGTGCTGCTTCTACAGCCACTTTTAGGGAAAATTTCTACCCTTTGTTCCAGTGAATAATTGCTGTGCTTTGCACAGTGGTGTTCTCTGACCCTGGACAGCCGAGCTTGCACCAGGACAAGGTTTGGGTTGTGAAGCTGTGTGATTCCTTTTGGCTTAAAGATCAGGAAACCAGGTTAAGGATACAGGGCAGTGTGTAGGCAGAGTAGTTAACACTCCTGCCTCTCCCCAGTCCCCTCTTATATAGGTGAGAAGAGTTGCTCAGGTACAGTAAAAAACTGCAGCTGCTACTGATAACACCTCCCTTGTGTTGGAAAGGAAGTGAAAACTCCCTGAATATAATTTTATAGAAAACAAAGGGGGAGGGGGGAGCTAATTTAGGTATTTGAAATAGTGAATACCTTGTAATTTCTAGGCACAGTCTTCTGATGTTGTGAATCTTTGTGCTAACAGGAAGCTTGATGAGATAATGACTTGCTACAATAATCTTTTGGAGTCAAAATCCTGGCTTTAATTATAGCTTGGCTCACATAGGAAAGAGTTCATTGCCTTCTAGACTCTGTCAGGCATCTGTCTGTGTCACCAGGCAGCCACTGGCTCTGGCACAACTGGCTGTGCTTGACCAAGAGGCAGGAGCGATATCAGAACGTGAGCAAGACCATTGGGCAGTCCCTGCTCTGCTCTACTGCCATGGTTTTGTTATCTCTTCATCATCTCTTGTTCTAAATGGCTGGCTTGGATTAGCACCTCTCTGGTGCAAATGAAATCAACAGACAGGAGCAATCCTGACACTGCTTCACCGAGCTGAACGTTTTAGGGCTCCGTTAACTTCCCCGTCTGTGCAAAAAAAGGGGATATGTTTTGATTCATGAGAAACAAGCTGGAAAAGGGGAGGAAAAACCTGTCCATCTGGCAGGTGCTGGGCTTTCAGCAAGTTCAGGGTTCCTGGGTTTGTTTTCTTAAAAAGAAAAACCCCTCACACGCTGGTTTTCCTCTGGGCTGCCCAGTGTGGGACAGGCTGTGAGAACTGCAGAGCAGGGGTGCCCAGAGATGTGAGGGGACACATTCCCATGCATTTGGGGGTCCCAAACTCACCAAAACCTCTTGGTCTCTGAAGTTGCAGCACAGTTATAGTTCATGCAGTTTTATATGTATATTTCTAGGCTGCTGATTAATCTCCATATGTGTTCAAAAATAAAATTCTGGGGTTTTTTTTCTTTTTCCTTTTTCTCTTCCCAAGGAAATATAATTAGGAATGTAGGCCTAATCCTGCTATTTAGTCAGGGAGAGCAGAATTTGAGGCTTGATAGTATGAGCACAGCTGATGAATCTGCATATCAATGCAGTTTTGTTTTGTGGTGGTTTTTTTTTCCACTCTGCTTTATGTTACTTAATGACGATAAATATCCCTTAAAGTCAAGGGCTCTTCCATTTCAATATTAAAAGGAACTTCTCCACTGATGCTTTTGGTTTTATGAAGAAGTTGTAAAGGGCCATTGTAAATTCCAGCTGGTACCTATGAATATTTATTTCTCTAGCCATATGCATAACTGCCTCTGTGCAGTAAATACGCATCTACATGTAAAGACATTAATTTTTTAAGTCGTTCGTGGTGCAAGTTAAGCAGCTTCCAGGCTCAGTGACAATAGCTGTAGATAGAACAGCTTGAGGCATTCACAGAGCTTCACCACAGCCTTCCCAGTAACACTCAGTTCCTTTAATTGTTTTAAAATAGATTTCAATGGTGGAAACAATTATATAAAGACCACTTGTTATTGAGAAAGCATCCACTATTTATAGAATTCTTACATTAGGAATCAGAGTAGGTTAAAGTAGAATTCTGAAAGATGTTTGTTTTTAACAGTTGCTGTTGAGTCACCACTGGAGATCTGTCATTTGGACTCTGTGTGGAGTAAGGAATGGCAAAGTTCAGGTGCTCATCAGCGGGTGTTAGTGGTCATTTTAGCACAGGCCATCTCGCAGCGCTCCTGCTGCTCCCTTTACAGCCTGAAGCTTAAACCACTGTGACCTCTGTAAGCAGAGACAAAAGTAATACGACTGCGTTGGGTTGTACTCGCTGTGAGAGGACATCTCACTGTCCTTCAGACACATCAGGCTCCACCTGCACCCTCCAGGGAGGCTGTTAATTATACTGCGTCTGGAAAGCGCATTGAGTGCCAAGCGTGGGATTTTGAGAACCCTGCTGAAAACGTGGTTTCCTGCAGGTTTGGTGAAGTTCCCACCTCAGGGTGTGTGTGCAGGTGGCTGCGTTGCTGGTGCAGGCCGGACACCCGGGGTTGGTGGCTCACAGGTTGCTAAAGGCTGATGTGTCTCCTTGCAGATGTGACGAGTACGTCACACAGCTGGATGAAATGCAGCGGCAGCTCGCAGCAGCCGAGGACGAGAAGAAGACTCTGAACTCCTTGCTCCGGATGGCTATCCAGCAGAAACTGGCCTTGACCCAGCGCCTGGAACACCTGGAGCTGGACCACGAGCAGTCCAAAAGGGTGCGCACAAAATCTGCCTCCAAAGCCAAGGGCAGTAACCCCAGCGTAAGTCACATTCGGTCCTGCGGAGACAGGTCTGAAGGCTCTGTCCTCAACAACCAGGTGTTCTGTAGTGAGAAATACAAAATCTATTGTGACTAGGACAGGTGTCTAGGGGGCAAGAAAAAAAGAAAATCATATTCTGCATCTTATTTTATGCTGTAACTTGTCAGCGTAAATCCCCACTATCTAATGTCGCGGTGAGTTGACGTGTACTAGTATGTTGTGGAACCAGGTAATACAGATTGTATTATGATGTTCTTAACTGTAACTAATGCATAAGTGTGGGGATGCTATTAACAAGTTAATAGTGGAAAGGAATTAGCTTTTTCCACAATTAACATGTCTGGGTTTTGCTGTTTATGGTAAGTGTTAAAAGAGTACGCCTGATAGAGTATTATCTGGTGTTACTAATTGTAGTTTGTATAGCACAAATGTGATCCTTTCTCCAGGGTTGCAGCATACTTCAGTAAATGCTTTCACAGGCAGAAACAAACAGAAAACCTTCCTTGTTATTGTGGCTTATGAAGTGGTGAAAAGCAAACATCAAAATTAGAGAGTATTTGGAGACTGGAATCAAACGATTTGCCTGTTGTGGCAGATGTTGATACAACCTGATGTTGTATCACCACTGACCAAAGTCCTAAAGCTTTTATGGGCTATAAAAGCTAGAAAAACACTTGGTAGGGTACATTATTTACGCCCTGTTTCCCTCTCTTCAGAGGGATAACCAGAAGAAACTTGCACATTTATATTAAAAATATGCAATATTTTCCCCATCTGATATAAAACTTAAAATGTTTAAGATTTGGGATCCTACCTGGTACATAGTTCCACTTGAAGAAATCATGTCTCGAAAGGACCTTTGTGGTTTCTTGTTGCTCTTTGCAAGCATAACACTTTGGAAAGAACCTGTTTGAGGTATCACTGTAGCCACACACCATGTATGTGTAGAATTGACGTGACTATGGTCTAGCATTGTTGGTCACAAACAGCTGTCAGTATTAACCTAAATAGGTAGAATTTCAGAGCTCTGATCATTTTTTTGTTTGTTTAAAGTACACAGAAGATAATTGCATTCCATATGCAAGCATGTGTTTCACAGGGCTCTACATTAGAGGCACGGGAAACTGAATCAGATCATCCTGCTAACAATGGTTTATGAAGTAGCTTAGTATCCATATTAATCTTTAACAACAAATAAACCTTTGTCCGCTATTGAACTGTTAAGGGGCCTTTTTAGCCGCTTAATTACAAGAAGTTTGATAGTCTAAAAGTGTACTTCAAAATTGGTGCCTACATAGGAGAAAAAAAAAAAAAGATTGAAAACATTGCTTCTAAAATTGTGGGAAATTTTGTGGAGCGCCCTGCAAGGCACAGACCTTTGTTTCACCCGGAGTTTCAAAGTGCCTCGCCTCAGACTTTATTTTAATGTAAAGCCCTGTCCGTTTTGTATACTCTGTTCCAAATACTTTTGTATGCCTGTAGCAGTACTAAAAAGCGGTCCCTGAAGCCATTCTAACCCTCTGCTGTGGTTCTGCTCCCCCGCCCCGGCCCCGCAGGCGCTCAGCCCTTGCTCCCGCGCTGCCTCCGCGTAGTCAGGAGATATCCCAGTGCTAACAGAAGGTAATAAACAGCACAGCTGGTTTTCCCACTTGAGGGGAAAACCACGTGGGATTTTGGCTTCCCAGATACTTCAGGGGTTTGGGGTGGGTGGGGGGGAAGTCTTCTAAATTCATACAATGAGGCTTTGAGCAAATGGAACTTGTCTACAAAGCTGGGAACCGTGGGAATGCCACAGCCCAGAGCCAGGATTGCATTTATTGATATGGAGAGGAGGGAAAAAAAAAACCCAAGTGATTCAATTCTAATATGTTGCTCAAACATCACTGCTTGGGAAGTTTAAACAAACTGCAATTCTGGGTTTAGAAACTAAGCCCTATGTGTCTGTTATTACTTTTTTTACAAAACACTGAATTCTCCTGAATTTGAGCTTTAATATTGCTAAATAGCAGGTTTGATATTTTAGAAGAGGCATCTTTTACAATTTTCAATCCTGCTTTTCTCTTCTTTGCTGCACAATCTTCCAAAAGGCCTTTACTCTTCTCATTCCTGCATTAAGTACAATTTAAAAATACTTGGTGAAAGCAGGTGTTTGAGTGCTAACCTTCTCTGCTCCGATAGGCACAGTTACAGTTCTGCTTCCGCTATGGTAGGGAGCTTTAACACAGTTTTCACTGCTTCCATGTCTCTAATGACAGTATTTTTGCAAAATACTAATGGCAAAAAGATAAACTGGAGAGTGCATTGTTAGGGGTTTGGGTTTTGTTTTTTATTTTTTTCAAATTATCTGGAATTTTCTGTAAAGATTTCGGTGTTACCAGACAGGTTGTTGCTGTCAGGCTTGGCTCGTTCTTTCAGTTCCAAGTATGAACAATTTTGCTATTAGCCCAATAATCTCAGTGGTCCTTTCCACCTTCAGTCGTTTCTGTGAATCTTTTAAAAGCCCCAAAAGCCAGCCTGACTGCTCTTCGAGTCTGTCACCCTTATGGTTCATCCTGTCAGAAAAAGAACTGAGGGACAGCATAAAGTGACTCGATCCTGCTGTTTGTATTTTTAGAGAATATTTAAGACTGAGCCTTTTAATTCTTGATTAAGATTTTCTCTTTTTTTTTGAAACATTCATTTGCTGTGTAAGTCTTTCCTATCAGTCTTAATGGGTTGGGATAAAGCATGGAAAATTCCTTAAGCCATCACCTACCTCTGCGAGCAGGCTCTTCTGGATGGTTCTCTGCATAGGCCTGCATGACACACTGACCTGCATGTTTCTGGAGAACCTAAAGCTTCACTGAAAACATTTCCTGTGCACCCATGGCTGTTAACTCGTGCTTGAACAGCAAAGCTTTATTCAGTACTTGTAAGAATCCTTCTTTCTGCAAAGCTGTTGCTTCCAGGCTGAACCCAGCTGGGAAGGTGGCCTGGCTGCTGCTCCCCCAGCCAGCTAACAGACCCTCAACCAACTAACCTGCACATGGGCTTAAGTTTTCAGTTCTTTTAAGTGAGAAATAAGCACTGGTTATTTTTTTTTCCTAATGCTATTTTATTTTTCCATTTTTCAGCTGTAGAGTAGTCCCTGGAGAAGGCCTTTCCAACAGTGCAACAGCATTTCTTAGCCTTCCTCACTCTGGTTCAAAGTGGTGGCCCCATTGCAGAGTGGAAACCACTGACCCGACCCTAACTTTTGAAAACACCTTTTCCCACATACTACCTGAACCCTTCCCTTTCTGCCTGAAGCTATGAAAAAAAAAAACCCCAAGCTTTACTTATAAGTGCTGCTGCAGTAAGAAACCTTACAAGTGCTGAAGAAACCTCCTTCAAATGTAACGCTCACCGTGTTAGTGTGTGCTCTCCTAGAAATGTCGGATGGGGGAACTTATTTCATTGCAGATGCTCATTTTTTTTACCTGATTGTTAAACCTGTGCACTTTTGATATTTTTTCTTTGGCTTCTTTAATTCCTTATGTAGAAGAGTTTATATAAATGCAGTGGTTTGTGCTCATAGTCTCTCTCCAATTTGGAACTTGTGATTTATGAATTATATATCAGCATGTGGCAGAGATTTTTGGGGGGCTCTAGATTGTGATTAGAAAAGAGTTTCAACAAAAAAAACAGGAGCTCTGCTAAACTATGTGCTGTGCTTCAGCATCTTTTTTTTATTATTATAAAATGTTAAGCTTTATATGTTTAAATTACTGATTTTTTTTTTTAACTGCCATGTTCATTAAGAAATCCAGGGTATTCAAATTCTGGGGTTTTTTTCATATTGTATTATTATTCTTAGGAATAGTTCAATGTAACAAGAAGAAAACTTGACTTTGCTCTGGTTAAAACAGTAATAGGCACTTGAAAAATATTAAATAAGTAGTATTACCTATAAATTCCAGAATTCCTGGGTTTTAGGAAGTTGAAGTATTATTGATTAACAGAATTTTATACAACTATACCAGTGAAATTCCAAATTGGAATTGTTTTGTTACTTTTTCATTTTATTGTGCCAAATTGTGGTACATTTAGAAAGAAAAATTCTAAAGTGGTCAATGATAGGGTGTTATCTATCAGCGCCTTTCTGTCACTCGTTATTGCCAGTAGTGCCTTTGATCATTTGAAGGGAGACTCTTAGAGTAGCGTTTAGGCCAAGTCCTGTCACTTAGGAGGAATGAAATGGCTGGTTTTGGAATTTGTTAAAGCTGTGGAGCAATAAGTGCAAAGTGAACTCCCCTTTCGCACATTTTTAACGGTAGTCTTGCTTAGAGAGATTATATATTCAAGGAATTGTAAAAAATTCTGTTAGTCAATGATATTTCACCGTGCAAATTCAGGGGTGTAGAGAAAGCAAACAAACAAACCAACAAAAGAAAACCACAGAGCTAAAGGACCCCGACTGCAGGTTGGGAACCAGATGGACTCGTGTTGGCGCCGAGCAAGGCTCGGTCCCGTGCGGGTGTGGGCGCGGCACATCCACATCTCCTCTTGCATGTTGTACCCAAGTGTGATTTCAGCAAACAGAAACAGCAGGGAAGAGCATCAACCAGCCCTGCCAGGCTTGTTGAGGCTCCTGGGAATGATTCAATTGGTACTTTTCTGGAGGAGGGGGGGGGGTGGAGTTCTCCCGCTCCTCAAAAAGAAAATAAAACACAAAAAGGACAAATTGAACCAATATTGACGGCGTGGAAGAGATTTCTGTTTGCTGGAAAGAGCATTATTATTTCTAGATGTGGGGACTTTATATTTCCATCTTCTGTTACAGTATTGGTTCATAAGAAATATTGTTGCATTTAAAATTACTACATTTGTATGTGGGTATTTATTTGAAATGATGTCAAAGTACTGTATTATGTTCTATGTGCATTACCTTTTAGTGGTGGGTTGGTCTCCATTTAACGTCATATGCATGTAATCTTGCCAAGTAACCTTTACACAGATCTGAGAAACAAAACAAAAAAAAAGTTAAAGAGAAAACGTGGGAAACTTCTTAAAAGGGTAACTGTGTGTTAATTGGATAACTTTAGGAGGGGGTAGAGGGCAAAAAACGTTGCTTCCAGATTAATGAAACAGTGTTTAATGTAGGAAAGCAATGTGCCTGCGTAAAGGTGGTCACATTGGCAGGAGCAATAAAAGAGAAAAGGAATTATGTGTTCTGCCTCTTGGTTTTGTGGTTTAAGTCGTCTGCCAAGGTGATTTTCGGCGTGAGGCCAAATATACAGAGATTTTTGTCTGGGAGAAACTGGATGCTTTGCATGAAGTTTGCTGCAGAGCTAGAAAATTAATTCTGTGTGCTCATATTCAGGGAGAACCATCCCCTGTTGTTCCATGAGGTCTTCCTGGGTTAGTTTTGGCCTGGATCAGGCTGGTTTAATGTGTGTCACTGAATAGCTTTGCAAAGACTTGTACCTGGTACGAGTTAAAAAAGGGCAGGACTTAATGCTTTGGTGGCAGCGGTGACAAGTTGTCCTGAAATTCCATCTTCATTTCTCATATGCTCTCCACAATACTCATGTACTCCAAGGGCTCCATCCAGCCTGGTCTTGAACACTTCCCTGGAAGTGTTCCCTGGCCTGGCAGTGTTACAGGCCAGGCTGGACAAGGGCCCTGAGCACCCTGGTCTAGTGAAAGGTGTCTCTGCCCATGGCAGGGAGGTGGAATGAGTGGTCTTTAAGGTCAGGGATTCTATGAAAAAGCATTAAGTTGATGTCTGCCCAGTAGAGTCAACAAGCAAACTCACAAAAAGCCCCTGAAGGAGAATGCCCCAAGTCTGAGGGCAAGGCTGAGGTTTGCCCCATCAATACAAAAATGTTCCCAGATCAGTGACTTGACATTGGTTCCCTAGAAACATTAAATCTGGTTTTATACTCCAGTTTAATGTCTCTTCTGTCCCCAGGTGGGGTTCCCAGAACCATTCTGCTGATTTCTCTACCTGTTAGCAGCCCAGCTGTGTGACACCAGCTCTTCAGCACAGTTTATACCTGGAAGGCAAGGTGCCACTTTTCCCTTGGACATTGAGAACACTTGCTCAGTGGTTTTGCAGTGAACTAGCAGAGCCCTGCTTGCAGAGTTCTGCATTTTCTAAAACAGGAGCTTTACCTGCAGGATGATCTAGGGAAGAAACAAGGTGTAAATCCATCTGCAGTGAGAGCAGGCCTGTTAAATAGTGATTCAAGAATGCCTTAGTAAGAAAGGAGAGGAGAGAACAAAAGGAGAATATTTAGATTAAAAGCCTGTCTGGTGAATGCCTGTTAATTAAAACATCCATTTCTTTGACTCTTTTCTGTGCAGAAAATTCCCCTCCCTGTGCCTGGGGGGAGCGTTGCCTGTGCAGAGACGGAGGGTGGGTCTCCAGCTGCATTCCAGCTGCAGATGTGGCTGGAGTCAGTCTCCAGGAAAGGGATCTGCCAGTGAATGTCACACTGGTGCTTGCAGTGGAGTCAGGGATCCAGCAGCAGCCTTTCTTGCAAGCAAGGCTTGAACGCAAGCTGCTCTTCCCAGAGGAGGAACAGGGCGGATTTCTGGAGGTACTGAGACGCCTAAAGATGAGAGGAGACCTGGAAGTCCCCGTGTACCTGGTTTTGTGGGATGAAGGCAATGAAAATTAGGACATGGGTGATTTTTGGAGATCCCAGTAGGTAAGATGGTAAAACTCAACTACACAGATACTTACAGGAGTTACAGTTTCAAAAACATATTCACATTCTTGTGATGAAGTAGATTGCCCTGCAGGACCAAGGAAAGGTATTTTTCCATCCCAGAATTTAGAAAATTAAACAATGTGAAGATCACCTCTGTGAGCTCAAAGTAGCTAGTTAATACCATTGATTATATTATTATTGTTGAGTGTTATTATTAGTGTTTATCTATAAAAGCTTCAAGCAAACATTCATTAGTGGTTGTTGGGAAAACCACTCCTACAAACCACTCAAAAGATGACTTCATCCTGGTCCTTTCTTTTCTTCTACAAGCATTGCAGTCCTTTCCCAGGAAAGGAGGGGGAGAATGCAAATTTCCACCAGAAAAAGGTAACTGAGACTTGCTCTGTCCCTTACCTTGCCCAGCCCTGTGACTTCAGGACAAGCTGCTCCTCAACTAAGCTGTCAGGTTTCATAATTATCAAGTGAGGGGGTGGTAAAATGTCTTAGGTCCAGTAACTGTGTTAAAAAGAACCCTCCAAAAACCACAAAAGGCAATGAACATCTGGATCTGGTTCCAGATGTTAAAGAGTATTTCAGAGGCAAAGCTAATATACTGAGTGGGAGCACTCCAGTGAAAGCTGATTTTTGGGATTATGCTGGAGAAAACCTGAGAGAAAATTTAAAATTCGCATAAAACCCAGTCTGATTCTCTTTAGGTTGCAAGAATTTTGAACAACTTTATGTATTTGAAGTGTCTCTGATGTTACTTTTAAAATAAATGTCAGCAGGTGGCCATTAGAGTTGTCAATGTTCTAGGTTAAACTACTGCAACAGGCTTAACAGGCAGGAAAAAATTCCCAACTGATGATTTAATTAAAGAGATCATAAGAGCCAAAAAAATAAATACTAAAAGAACAGAACTTTTTAAAATAAATTCTTGCTAGCATTTATATGATCCATTATTCTCAGTATTTTCAAATCTTTCTTGAAATGGATCACTTCTGTTTTCAAACAGTAATCTATTTGAGGAATTACAAATCTTCATAATTAATTTTAAGGAGAGAAGAAAAAACAATTTATTTAAGTATGCACTGCTTTGTATTGCTTGACACTAAAAAGATAGTTTCTCCTCTGTCTTCTCCATGAAACCTTACTCGTGGTGGTTTTATACAGAAATTTTAAGGTAAACAGTCTTCCAGCATTCAGGTCCAGGCTACCTCAAAGGTAGGGAAAGCACTCAGCTTGGCAGTTCCCTAATAACAAACATTTTCCCCGTAATGGCCCTTGATGAGACTGTTCCTGACTAAGACAGTTTGTATCCTTATTCCTAATTATATTGACTAAACATTCAGGCAGCTTCTACTGATCTCAAATGTTCCTTAGCTTATTTGCCTCTATGCCTTCTACCCTGGAGTTCAAATTAATGCAGCTCAAAGCTTTACCGAGGGATAAAGAGTGAAGTATTTGATCCAGCAGTGGAACATCAGCTTCCTGCTACCACAGAATCCCAGAATATGCTGAGTTGGAAGCGACCTACAAGGATCATCCAGTCCAACCCTCCCCCCGCTCTGCCCCAGAGGATCATCCAAACCCTCCTGGAGCTCTGGCAGCCTTGGGGCTGTGCCCACTGCCCTGGGGAGCCTGGG
>JAWWES010000024.1:20501491-20605180 GCA_035583135.1 Lophotriccus pileatus | reverse complement strand
TGGAGTGTGTCCAGGGAAGGGAACGGAGCTGGGGAAGGGTCTGGAGCACAAGTCTGATGAGAAGCAGCTGAGGGAGCGGGGGGGGCTCAGCCTGGAGAAAAGGAGGCTCAGGGGGAACCTTCTCACTCTCCACAACTCCCTGACAGGAGGAGGGAGCTGGGGGGGTGACAAGGGACAGGATGAGAGGAAACAGCCTCAAGTTGCACCAGGGGAGGTTTAGATTGGATAGCAAGGAAAATTTCTTCACTGAAAGAGTGGTCAGGCCCTGTCACAGCTGCCCAGGGCAGAGTCCCCATCCCTGGAGGGATTTAGTAGATGTGGCACTTGGGGGCATGATTTAGTGGTTGGCTTGGCAGTGCTGGGGAATGGTTGGACTTGATGATCTTTGAAGTCTTTTCCGACCTGAGCGATTCTGTGATTCTGTGATATTTCTTCTAATTAATATCTGAGTCAATCTAAACACAGCTGTGAATGTCCACACACCTGAGTGTCCATATCAAGTGCACACAAATACATCTGACCAGCCTCGGCTTAGGGGGCTTTGGAACATTCTTTAAACTAAATTAGTTTCTGTGTTGTTACATTAAGAGGACTAAGTTTGGTGCCTGCAGAATGCCATGTTCACAAAAGCAGGCTGCAGGGTTGGTGTAACTACAGACTCCTGGAGCCTCTGACACAAAATACAAACCCTCTGCTGTCGAGCTGCTCGTACTGGGCAGTGTAAGACCGGCTGGAGAAGTGGGAAGAAAATTCATCCACCTGAGCTTCAAGAGACAGGAGTGCCCGTGAAAACTGTGAGAGGAATGCTTGTCTCTGACATTACTGCCTGTGGTTTTTCCACTTAGTGCACCAGCGAATCAAGGCGTGAATTTTGGACAGATGAGTTAAAATCTGGCCTAGCAGGTTAGTTTACGCAGCGTGGCTGGAGAATCTGGCCAGCACGAAGGTGCCTATTAATCCTATTCTTTACAAGTCTGGCCACCACTGCTTTTTGTTCAATGTGACACCTGTGCTGAAAGCACCAAATTTCCAGCTTAAGATCCCTCGTGCTCTTTAATTACCCACCTGCTCAATGTCCGGAGCAGCTCCCTCTGGAAGGCAGCTCTGGGAAATAAGGCTTGACTGTGGTCTACGAGAAGGGAGGGGACTCCATCGTGGGGGATAAAAAAAGGGTAAGAAAGGTAAAGGGGGCACGGCGGTTCTGCCCGGACAGGCAGTGGCAGCGCCGTGCGAGCGGGGAGCAGTTCTGGCAGGAGACACGAGGTGGCAGCGCCACCCGCACATCCCGCACCCGGCGGGGCCAGGGGGAGCGGGGAGCGGAGCAAAGCTGGCCGCGTTCCCTCCACGCTTAAAGGTTTGACTTTTGTCCTAAGAATTCTGCCCTCCCGCCCGCTCCTTTTCTCCCCCGTTCGGCTTTGCCGCGGTTCCCCGTGGCTTTGCGCAGCTCACCTTGGGTGTGTTTCTTGCTCTTCCAAACAAAGTTGCTGGCTTGGCATCTCGTGAATACGGAGCTTTATGAAGGGAATTTTATAGGAGCTGTCACTCTTTGGCTCTCTTTCTTGCCATTCCCATCGCTGCTCGGGATCTCGCGCTGTATTTAGGAGCCAGAAAACCAAGGATCTGCTCTTGCTTTGCAACTGAATGGGAAAAGGTTTAGAACTGATGGGAGAGGTACATTGGGCTGAGTTACTTCCCATTAAGGAGCAACGGTGAATTCCTGCATCTCTGCTCTGCTTCTCGGTCCTTTCTCGCTGTTTCTGTTCTGTCTTGTTTTGACGTACATTTCAGGAGAGGTGCACCTCTCAGCTCAGGGCACTGCCGTGCATGGAACCACTTGGAGATAGGACAGCTTTGTTCACGGAATGCTATGTGCTTTTCTGCCTTGGTTTTGGTTGTGTGTCCTACTCATTATGCTTCCCATGGCCGTTTTCTTACTCACAAATCTCTTTTTTTATCCCCCTTTTCAATGACTGCAGGAAAACCCAGTCTCTGTTCACAGCATGATCAACCAGTCTTGAAAAGTTCTGAACGAACGTGTGGCTGGCTGGTTGCTCTCTGCTGCACTGAACCTGAGCTCACGGGGTACCTTTCTGATTGCTTTATTACTCTTCACAAAGAGAAGTAATGCCAGAGATAGAGGCTTTTGCCATCAGGTGAAAAAACCTTCCCCGGTGCCAAACAGCCCGGGCTCTGTGATGGGACCAGATGAAAACCCAGACTTCAGTGGGGAGCATTCAGGCATGAAGGCAAGAAAAAGGGGATGGAACGTTGCTGCCGAGTCCTGGTAAGCTGTAGGTGTGGGCAAAAATTGGCCATGTTTTTGGGGAATCTGATAAATACACAGAAAGGACCAAAATGGTTTGCACTACCACTGCCACCTCTTCCCTCTTCAGCGATTCAGTCTTCACAGAGGTGGAGTCTTCCTCTCTTCTGCAGAAGGGGTTTGCACACAAACGTGATTTGTTCCTTTCTGGACGCTGCTGGAGGAAAGTCTGAGATAGGTTACTTGATTATTAACAATAATAACAGGAAGAAAAACAAAGCTGAACAAATTAAATGGACCAAATTGTACGTACTAAAATGAAAAGCCTGGTTTCATTAAGCTTAGGAAGTTTTGCTGCGTGGTGCTAATGTAGAAACTGCAGCAATTAATCCCAGTGGCATACCTGGCAAAACTGGTGTAATTTCTCCATAGGAGATGGACCTGCTACATTAGAAGTAGTAAATAATTCTATTATTTAACCAACAATTAAAGGCTAATAGCACTCCAGGAAGGACTTGATCTCTGTCAGAGATTTAAAGGAACTCCATCAGAAACTCCACTCTTGGATCTGCAGTTCATCTCCAACTGTATTTTTTTTTCCTCATGAGTAAAGTCATGTGGTGGAACAGTTGCTGTATTTAAGCCTCACAAATGGATTCCTAGTTAAGGCCACACTACTTAGAGCCTGCCTTTGGTCATTACAGTGACAACTACGAAAATGTAAGATGTGAAGACAAGCAGATGGTCTAACAACTCCTGTCTATTAAGTACATCCAAAATGCCTGCACAGGGTAAAAATTTGGTAGATAAATACCTAAAAATAAAAGTGCTTTGGCTAAAAAGCCACTCCCAGATCCTGACTTCAAGGAAGTTCAGGATTTATATGTGTATCCATATATGTATATACACAGAAATATATATGTAGGGGTTGGAACTAGATGAGCTTTAAGGTCCCTTCCAACCAAATAATTCTGTGATTCTGTTTTTAAAGGACATGTTTATGTTCTGGGGGATTTAGTAACAGATTACAACAATATTGTACTAACCATTTTGTTTTGTTTTTCAGAGTAAAGCAGTGTTAGTAAATATTTTGGCTTCAGCTGATTTGCAGAGTCACCCCCAAGTCATGGAATAATTACATAACTCATGGGGTGCATGTAGAGTAAAATTAACACCCCCCAAAAAAAAAGAGATGAGAACTCCTTTAGCAGAATTCAGAATGAGTCAATGTTTGTTTCTGAACCCAGATTAACAATGATAGGGTGACAAAAATCAAGTGCTGTAATTCCTTCTTGCTATTTAAAAGCTATGCCTTATGTCTGCCAGACCATTGTGGCACACCTTAAAAGCCAGCATTTCTGGAGTAAATTTCTAATCTAATGGTGCCCACAAAAAACCAGTATTTTCCTCTCCTGTTTGTCAGAGATTTGGTTTTAACACCTCTGTGATCAAAGCAGCAATCTGACAGAATCTCAGTTTGGCTGATTTCAGGTTTACTGCAAACCTTGGGTAAAATCTCCAATGCCCTTTAGGTTATTCAATTTGTGAGAAGACTTAACTCTAATCCTGCTCAGTGCTAAGGGCACTTAGGTACCTCTGTGCTCTTCCTTTTGAATAATGGGGTTTATGCTCCTGAAAGACACAGACTGTGGAACACATAACCCCTGTTGCATCTGTGCCTTATCTGGTGATTCAATTCATGAAGCACATCTTGTTTTTAAGGGTAGAGTGAAAGTCAGTGTTGTTTGGAAGTGTTTAATCAAATGGTGACGAGCTACAGCTCCTCATCTGCTATATCCAGTGATACAGAATAAAGGATGAACATGGGAGGTGAAAGGACCTCCTGGGTCACCGAGTTCCCCCCAGTTCTGCAGATGAATGTGCAGCTCTGACAAGGCTGCAGCTTTCAGGGACCTAAAAATATCAGTGCAAAGCCACAGTAAACAGGCCCCAGTGTGTGCAGAGAGGTTCCTGTAACACTGCTGTGCTCTGTGGTGAGTTCAGCCCTGGCAGCCAGCACACAGACAGACAGACAGACAGACACCCCCTGCCAGGTGAGGTCAGCAACACCTCCTCACCCTCACCGTCCCCTCTGCTCAGCCTGGACAGTCACACATGAAGTGCAGCTTTTCTGGTCGACAAATCAGGAGCCCCCTCAGGATGTAGGGAACCACCCTCATTTCACCCCACAGACAGAAGGCAGGGAATGGACCCACCATCCCCGTAGTGTGTTGCTTGTCAGTCGATGGCAACAGAACTGTTTGCCCCAGCCCAGCATCGCAAGGATGAGGAATGGCTCTGGTGCCCCTCTTGAGGACATTTTCAGTTGTGAAGATCAGGCTCTGGAAAGAGGTGGCCCCCTCTGAACACTCACAACCTGTTGTATGAACCTAATTCTGCTTTCAGAGAGCCCCAATAACAATTCTGAGGTGTATTACCTTAATAAGATCTGCACCAATTTAAATGAAAAGAACCTGTTAAACCAGTATCTAAGGCACACCAGTGAAATTAGAAAGTCCAGGATTGGAAATGCCTATTGTTAAAGAGAATTAACATTCAAGCCCCCATGAATATATAAGTTCAACTCCTTTATGAAGTGGGGCTAAAATACAGACTATTCCACTCTGCTCTAAAAATCTCATGCCAGAGCATAAAAGCTGCCACAGGGTCTGTGTCCCAAATGGAGAACTGTTTCACTCTTATATATAGTTCCTTATTTCTGTCCGTCTGTTGTTCTGTGCTTTTTTTTCTGTTGGATTCCTGGCTGCTCTGGTAACTGGTGTTCGTGAATATGCAATAAATTTGCTTTTGCCTAAGGTATAATTGAAAAAGCCCTCACATCCTACCCCAGTAGGGTTTTGGCTTAAAAATATTTTCCCTTGAAAGCTACCTTTGATCAGCCTTTATTTTTTTTTTCTGACTTTTTTTTTTCCCCCACCAAATTTAAAGTGAAAGCAACAGAATCGGTTTCAGTGCTGCCACAAATTTAAATTTTTTATTGCAATTGCTGGTTTAATCTCTTTGTAAATGAGAAAGAAAGCGCTGCCGCTTTCTCTGCAAAAGGCTCAGCCTCAACTTCATGGGAACGATGTTGCATAAATACTTAAAAGCCATGTCACAGTAATCTTCAAATCTTCATCTTCACGTGAGAAGTAGTGCCTTGAGGAAGGAAAGAAAAAGCTCTGATCAAAATTCCAAGAGTTATAAATAAGGACTATGTGCACAAAGGAACTTTGTGTTTGCAGTGGAGTGTCATATGATGGCAAAAGCACATGAGGGTCACCCCGAGAATTACATCATCCGGAAGGAAACACAACATGCGTCTCCTACATGAAAAGCATGTCAGACAGACCTCAAAGCCTGGGCTCTTTGGTCTCCAGTGTCTCATTAAATCCAGAAGAGGTTATTTTTACCCTCCTCAGATTTATCTTTTCTGGACATGCAATGGTAATCCTTATTGAACTGCAAAGCCTACCATGAAGGAGAGTCACTTTGTGCTGAGAGAGCTATTCTTGTACAAGAATTTTAATGTGATATGATAGGCAACCTTTTTTCTTTTTGGAGAAAAAGAGTATTTGCATGAACTTTGCTAACTGCTCACACTGCATTCATTGGCCCTTTTCTCCCTTGCACACATGTGCATTAGATATCAAGGGTTTGAAAACTAAAAAAAAACACCCCAGACTGTAGATGTTGAGAGCACTTACAATGAAAAGTGTTCTAATTCTCTAGGGGAAAAAAAAGAACAACCTAAAACCCAAATCAACCCAAAATGCTGGCTAGGGTGGGGAAAGAACTGGACAGGAAGCAAATAGATAACTTTAAAGGACACTGGTTATTCGGTGTTCTGATGATATATTAAACACATTTAAATGCTTAAAATAAAGTTTGCCTCGGCAGTGCAATTAATAGTGTGGACCTTGTTCTCCTGAGGGCAAAGAACCTGGGTAATTTTCAACAACTTGTTAGTTTGTTTCTGCTTGAACCCCCCGTTATACCTGATAAGGTGCAGCAGTGGGTGCTGAGCTCGGATCTGACCTGCAGAAGGTGCCAGAGAGAAGACCTGCCTCGTTGTTATAAAGACCAGGACTCACCTAAGGGAGCCATAACCATTTTGTACAGCAATAAATGTTTGAAATCACTAGTTGTGTATTAATAGGTAGGATTTCCAGAGTAAATTACTGGAAAATCTGCTTTCTTATGCTGATTGAACAAGACCCTATCCACAGAGTGACCCCGGAACAGCTACTTCTTTTATTCTGGAATAATTAGTCCAAGGGAATTAATTTTATGAATGCCATTATAAAACTATTTTTCTCTTACACCATGCTATTGAAGTACTCAAGTGTGTATTTCCATAGTGGTCCCTCCATCAACGTTGGATATTTCAGGGGGAAAGTGAGGAGCAATGACCGACTTCTGGGTAATAGACTAAAGCCCAGCATAGATAACTTCTCATTTTACTGTTTTGCACTTTTTTTCCTGGAGGTAAATGCCTTTGTGAAGGCCATTTTACATGACTTTGTGCTTTCAGAGATAGATTTGTTTGATAGGTGCTTTTAAGCTTAATACATTCGGGGTTTTTGTTCTCAGTATTCTTTATTCCTTGTGAGGAGAAGCTGGCGATCTCACCTCTCACAAAAGCTCTCCTTTAAAGATGTGCCTTACCTGAGGAGGCAGGGCTTTACCTGGCTGAGGAAGGAGCGCTTCCCCAGCGCCCGTGAAGGAGAGTATCACCCCCCAGCTCAGCTGCCCCCTGTCCGGGCGCACTGCAGCGAGTCGGGGGCCCGCGGGTCTCACTTTTCAAGAAGAAAAACCTTCTTTCAAGAAGAAAGACCCTGTTGCTCGGGATGGTTCTTGGCAAGTGGGAAAGAGGCTGGTTGCCCGAGGGGGAGCAAACAACAGGGTTTGGTCCCCCCCCCCCCGACAGAATCCGTGTCGGAATTGCTCTCCGACACGCACAGGGAGGGCAGGAGGTCGGTCAGGGCAGGCACCGCAGCCCCTGGCTCTCCGCCGGGTCCCCACGAGCCCCACCGTGGAGCTTTCGGCTCCCCGGGCAGCGGCTGGCGCGGAGCCCGCAGCCCTTCCGTTCCCTCGCTGCCGCCCGTGACGCGATTTTGA
This sequence comes from Lophotriccus pileatus, assembly GCA_035583135.1. NCBI lineage: Eukaryota > Metazoa > Chordata > Aves > Passeriformes > Tyrannidae > Lophotriccus > Lophotriccus pileatus. Next base: position 20,597,796 of record JAWWES010000024.1, on the reverse strand, counting down.
GGTTCGCCCTCCTCCTTCTCGCCCGAGGGACCCCCCGATCGCCGTCCCCGCGGAGGGGCCCCGCGGCTCGGTGCGGGGAGCGCCGCGGAGCCCCCGCCCAGGTCGGGACGGCTCCGGGGCCGCGCCAGCCGCGGGCGCTGCTTCGCCGGGGCAGGGAGGGGAGTCCTTCCCTCCCCTCCCCTCCGCTCGGCCCCCGCCCCTCCCGAGGGGCGAGCGCGGGCGAGGGCGACCCTTCCCCGCCGGCAGCAGCCCCGGGTCCCGCGGCCGCCCGCGCCGGGCCGGGGGCTCCTCCCGCCTCCGCCGCCTTCGGGGGCGCCGCGTCCCGCTGGCGGCGCCTCATGGCGCGATCCAGCTGCAGTGGGAGGGAGAGGAAACCCACCCCCCTCGCCCGGCGGCCGCCTTTGTGAGCGCCCGGCCCAGCTCGGCGCGCAGCGGCTCGGGGAGCGCCGGAGCGCGGCGGCGGGACCAGATGGAGCCGGAGGGTAAGGGCGGCCGCGGTCCCGAGCGAGCCCCGCGTTCGCCCGCCCGCCGAGTCCTCTGCTGGGCGGCGGCCGCGGGGAGCGGGGCGGGGCGGGCGGGGGTCCCGGCGGGGTGCGGGGGCTGTGCGGGGCTCCAGGGGCTGTGCGGGGCTCCAGGTGTGCGGGTCCCCCGCGGCGCCCTCCGCGGGGAGCCCCGCGCTGCGGGGGGAGCGGGGCAGCCCGCACCGGCCCGGGGCACCGCGATCAACTTTCTTTCTTCCTTCCTTCCTTCCTTTTTATTTTTAATTTTTCAAATTATTTTTTTCGTTCCATGACCCCCCCCGAGCGTTCTGGGACAAACCCGGGGCCGCCGCGCCCTCCCCAGGCTCGCCCCGCTCCGCTCCCGCACCCCCGGTGGGTGACCCGCGTCCCTGACAATGCCCGGGGACTGCGCGTTCCGCTGAAACACAGCTCTGAGCTGTGTTAAAAAATATGGTCTCAGTTATCCTAAAGCCACATAGAGCCATTTTCTGTTAAACGCTTCTTTTTGTAAGACTGGCTATTAACTGCATAGATTAAATTTATTTCCTTGCCAGTCCATATTTAGGCGCTTATGAAATGCTGAGGGTTTTTTTTTTTTTTTCCACTCTTCTTTTTAAATACCTTTTGGAACTGTGGGTCCTCGTAATGTAAACCATTTCTAACTGCAAATTGGAAACCTCTGGGCCATAATGGTCTGTTGCATTTAGCTGGCTGTCTCTGTAAGCCCTGCATTCTCCTGAAAAAAAAAAAAAAATGGAAAGGAAGGGGAAAAAAAGGCCCTAAAAAACCTTATGAGATTCATGTTTAGAAAATTGGCCACATGCATCGTAGCTGTTTTTTAAACCTCAGTACCTAAGTCACATTTTCCATTCCAGATATTAAGGGTGGTTAAACTATGTTAAAGGGATATACTCTACCTTAGTTCCCTTGCAAGCTTTAGGGAATTTTAACACAAAGGAAAATGGCTCTGCAGTATAAAAGAATCTTGCAGTGCCTGATACGCAGCAACACCAAGGAGTGCAAGAGACTATTGGCAATTGTTAATGACCAGGACTGGTTTTGTTGTCCAAGCAGAGAAGTGTGCAGAATGGGAATGGGTTACGTATGGTGACCAGTACATTGATTAAAGTATTGTTGTATTCTTTGTAAAAGGTTTATTTTTCATAGAAAGCTAGTTTTCACAATGCTAGGAGGATGTTTTTTAAACTCATCACCTGTGTTTATAAACATCATCTCCTGAAATAAACAAGCTGGGTTGTTCCTGATTTACCTCATTTGTGACCCAGTTCTTTGTATTGTATGTCTCCTTACCTTAATAAAGCTAGGGAAAAAAATTATAACAATGAGACTGAGGTTGAAAAAACTCCTTCTCTTGAAGAAATAAGTTCATGTGTTTAAAAAGTGGAAGTTTTCTGCCCTGTTTCTTGGTTAGTTCAAGTCTGGATCAACCCCGGAAGGGTTATGGTGAGCTGCTGAGGTTCCCTGTCTCCCCTGGATGCAGGCAACCTGACTTCTGGCACCTCCCAAACTCCTTGGGTACCGATCTTCAGTGTGTTGAGTTTGGAGGCTGGTCCTCCCACACGGGCTGGAGCCTGCCAGTAGCTGAAAAGCCTGTGCTAGCAGCCTCCCTCCCTGTCAGTGAAGGAGCCAGGGTTCTCACGTGAGTTCCTTGTGGATCGGCGCGATACGTACCGTGGGATATGTGTATCGTGTGGGATACGCGTGTGTGCCTTTGTGATTTTGTTGGCTGTGGTTGATGCTCTTCAGGCACGTTATTTCTTCATGTTATGTCTGATTTCAGAGTCAGGGCACCCAGCGTGTGGTGATCTAAGGAAAATCTGTAGAGCTTGCCTGCTCTTGCGGCTTTGGTGAGATGTGCCTCGGTTCACATCGCGCTTGAATTGAGCTGGAATTGCTGTCGTCCAGTCCCCTTTGGTGCAGCTTCTTGCACTGGAATGTATGTCAGAGGCTCTTGTGGAAGTGAAGGCAGGGCTTTCTCTTCCCAGAGGAGTGCTGCCTCTTTCCACAGTGTGCAGATGCAAGGCCTGTCAGGTATCTTCCACAGAGGCAGGGAAGCCCGGGGAGTTAATCCTAGGTTCCGTAAGGAGATGCAGTGTGGTGGGGTGATGCCACAGAAATACTGACCCCCAGAATTCTTGTGGGTGTCCCCCAGACTGCAGACATTGGCTGAGCTGATGGTGTGTGAGGAAGTCGGGAGTTCAGAGTGTGTTTGATCTTGGAGTGTCTCAGAGATGCGAGAGAGGATGTTCTACCCAAACGGGTAAAAATGATGGAATCATGATGGTGATGATCCTCATGGCTTTTTGGGTGGGGTGAACTTCCGTAGCACGATCCAGAACAAGGAAGACTGTCTTAGGTCAGTAGTGGTGGAAATGGGTTTTTGAAACCCTGGGACACTGGACTTGGGAATTAAGAGTCCCAGGTGATGATTTTTCACTCATGCATTGTTTGCACCACGGTGTTTTCAAGGCAGGCTTTGTGGCTGGGTTTTCCAGAGCGTCCCAATGGTTTTATACTCCAAGCTCCATGATCAAGTTCGATGTGTTTGGTTTTGGGAAGGCCTTGTTTTCAGACAAAGCTGTGTGAGATGGACTGCTGTGGACACGTTATTTCCTAGTGGTTTTCAATGAAAAGTGGACAGCTAACTTCTGTAGGAGGTTTTGGGAACAGCTTTGTCTTCCCACGTGGCTGTGAGCTCAAACCACACTTCATGTTCCTTGCACTTCATGTTCCTTGCTGACCCAGCTCAATAATAATGCACATATGAGGTTTTTCTCCAATTTGTACCTTTTTTTTCTTTTTTTTTAGGAATCTTACTAAGATTACTGGGGATCAGTAATATTGGTGCAAGTGGTCCTGCTTTGGTCAGTGAGTGTGACCCAGTGGCTTGTGTGAGAATTGAAAGGGGCAGGGAGTGTGAATGCGGCAGTGATGTGATAAATGTTTTGATTCCTCTCTGAATGTACACCTGTTTCCACTGAAGCTGTAAACTCGTGAAATGCTTTTGAGTACGGTTAATTTTCTTCTTCAGGATGTTTGGTAAACTAATTTAAATTTTAATTTTAAAAATTAAATTTTTTGTTTACCGAAAGCTTAGTTTGAAACTAAAAGAGATGACTGGTAAAGCCTAAGTAATAAATATTTCTAGCTCCCAGGATACAATGTTAGAGATTTGAGCTATTAATTATGTAGATGTTAACTGGTTTGAGTGGAGTGAACAGTGGCAGATTAAAAGCAGTAATAACTACTGTGGTATCTGTTTGTGTCAGCATTATCAAATTTTAATGTGAAATTTAATGTTTCACTTGAGAGACCTCCTGTGACTTGCAATTCTTACATAATGGTGAATATTGATACTGTTTTGAAAATACGTCTCTTGATCCATGTTCTGTGAACTGGCTGAAAGTTCCTTTGAAGTAAAAAAAATAACATCATATATTTTTCAGATTCGGGAACAGAGAATGTGAGAAAGACTGAGCTAAGGTGGACTAAGGCACGAGTGAGAGAGAGGGAAAATAGGAGGAGAGTACTGCTGGAGTTCTTTCCATGATGTGGCAGCTCTCCGGTCTCTCATTTTCTTGTCCTCTGCCAACCCCTTTGAACTCCCCACTGAGCCTGAACCTTCGCTCTGGAAATTCATGTGCAATTGGGAAGAGGTGTCTGCAGCTCAGCGTTGTGGTCTCTGGAGTGTTTGGGAGGCAGGCAGTCACAGCGTGGAACTCGGGCTGGTTTGGACGTTGTGAGTGGTGAAATTTGAGAAGCCTTTGTTGGTGGAACAATAGTGGAGGTACACTGGAAAGTGCTTCCAGGGGAACTTTTTGCCCCTCCCCTCTGCTCTCCGAGCTCCCGTTCCCAGCCAGCTCCTAAAAGCAACGTTTAGTATAACTGGATTTGCATTTTACACTTAAAGTTTTATGGTTCTTTGCGTTTCTTCTCACAGTTTGTGGCTGTTGGCTGTGCCTGTGCTGGCTGTGGTTGGAGCTGCTGGGTGTTTGTGTTACCTGGGTGCCAGGCTGGTGCTGGTGCCTACTGTCCTCTCCCTGGCGCTCCACGGAGCCCGATGTTCATCTCCACTCCCTTGGTGGTCCAGCTCTTGCTTTTTCTGGCAGTAGTCACCAAGTGCTCCTGTGAGAAACACCCAGGTCTGCAATCCTGGCCTGGCTTCTCAGGGTTAACTTTATTTAACTTTTATTTACAGTGCCTCTGTGGTCCCTGACCGCTGCCTCTCAAAGTGCTGTCCTCCCAGCTCGTTCTGCTCGTTGTCACTGACTTTCACTGCTATTTTTGTCTTTCTGTGAAGTGCAGTTGAATTTATTTGAGTTTATTGGTATTACCTGCTTTCTTGTTTTCTCAGTTGGACTTTTCTTGTTATTTGCTCAGGGTTAAGACCCTGTTGTGGGCCAGAAAGCCATTTAACTGCTGTGGGAGGGTGAAGTGGGGAATTGAGGTGGAAGGCTGGGGAGGGGAGGTTGTTGACATAGCATAACCTCAGCCATCTCAGCAAAGTGATTTTATCAATTCCTCACTGAGTTGCTCCATTAACAGAGGGCCAGAATTCCTACCTTGGAGTCAGGCTGTTTGAATAACCCTTCAGATATGGGCAGGGTACTTTTGTCCCTCAGTCATTCTTGTCTGCCTCTTAGCATGATTAGTGTTGTGGTTGTGAACTCTCAAACCCATGGCTCTTTGGCAGTCAACCAGCAGCGTAAAAAAGTTGCTGGAGCGCTAAAATGGGTTTTTTCTCCTGTGCTGAAGCCCTTGGTACTGCCTGAATGATGTGATGTGTGTTGGTGGTGGGCATCCCCGAGAGGCTGGTCACGGTGACCATCGTGGGTCCCTCTCTGTGCTCGTGTTCGGCACCAACAGCCTGGAGAAGGAGGTTTTGTGAAGAAATAGGTGAAGTGTTACCAACCTTTGCATCTTAAATGGTGGTGATTTTTGAGAGAGCTCAGTGTTACTGAAAGCAAGGATAATTGCACAGGCCTCTACAGTATGTTAAATGTGCTGGAAGTGCTGATTGCAGTCTCGAAGGTGCTCCTGAGGCTGGGTCAGAAGCGGTCACTGGGCAGTGAACAGAGTCATGTTCGCTTCACGGTCCTCAAATCTGTTGTTAGTCATAGTAAAAGGCATCTTTGGGGATGACAGAATCTTTTAGGTATTAACTGAGAGAGACAGAGCGGACCAGTGAGCATTGCTGTGAGAGGTGAGGAGCTGTGAATCATTGTCGGTCCTCATGCATTTCAGCATGGCCACGAGTAATTACATCACTGAAATGGTATCTTAAAATGCTGAAGCATCCCCTTTTGAAAGATAGTTCTAGTTCTTTATGTCTTCAGAGGCTGATTTGGTGCTGTTTCTTAGACATTCTTTTGCTTAATGAATATTCAAGGAGAGAACATTTTTATGCCGGACTATCAAATGAATCAATTACATGTTATATTTGTCATTTTTCTCTCTTCAGGCATTTTGAATAATGTCTTACTGGAGTGTACAGAACCACTGCTCTAGGAGTAGCTACCTTTACTGTTAATTTCTGGTGTGTATTGAGCTGGTTAATTAATGTGAATGGCTAAAACACTAACCCAGAGTCCAGACACTGGTTAGATGTCAGCCCAGCCTCGATCCTTGGGACAGAGCATGTGGGTCCAGCATGTGCATGTAGCTTACACATCTGTACATGGCAATCTGGATGCAGATTTTTGGAAGATAACAGCCTCCATGTTAAAGAATCTAATTTCTACAAGTCCAAACAACTCGGTAGTCCAGTATTTTTTTGGAAGGCAGGGCAATGTCTAAATATCACTTGGATGTCAGAGGTTTCTCCTGTTTATTTTAGACTTCTGAAAAGCAGGCAGGTGTCTGACTATAATGAAGGAATTTAACACTGGGTTCTAGTTTTCTTAAACTCTTGGCCTCTTTTTATTCTTTCTTTTTGAGCTTGCAGGCTCTGAGCAGAAATTCTCTCTTGGTAACTTAACCCCGAGCAAATATTTACATTCATGAGATTCTTGCTACTTCAGCAATCGTTTTGGACCTTGAGGTTGGAACAGGGTAAAAGTTACTGTACCAAACACTGGGGATGGGCAAGGAGCTGGGAAAGGAAGACTGAAGAAGCCTCCAAATACGGGTTTACCATGTTTGGTAGGAATCACCTGTTCAGTGTCATTGTCACCCCACAGTCACTGCTGTATGCCAGGATGAGATTTACAGAGATATGTGTTTCCTGCCACTGGCCCTGTGCATCTTGGGATTTGAATTTCACCCACGGCTTCAAAATGCTGAATAAAAAACGTTTGTGTAAAAGCTGAAGTGAACAAAGTAGTAGAAGGGAAGACAGAGATAGAAAAGGAGGAAAAAGTGAATACAATGCAAAAAACCTGACAGAGGCATAGGAAGAGATTTTGAAGAAGGAGGGGTTTTTTTTGCACAGAACCCAGTGCAAACTGGGCACTGTGTTCCCTCTTACGTTTGATGGAAGAAGGGATTGTGCCCCCACAGGCAAAGCTGTGATGTTGGTTGACCTGGTTGCACTGGAGCTGTGGCTGAACCTCCAAAAAAGGTGATTAGGGTCCCGCTTCCAGGCTGTAGCAATTCACAGCTGCGTGTTTTGACTCTGAAGGGTTTACCTTGAAGTAGCGTATATGGTTTTTCTATTTCATTTTTTCCTCCCCTTTTTCTCTCTCTGTTCGCTGAATATCTGCAAAGCCCTGGTGTGGGGGTGGATGAAGTTTGCCCAGAGGAAAATCTCAGCCATTCCAATTTCCTGTTGGAGCCAGGTGTGCCACCTCTGTGCATCGCTCTCACCGGCTGCTGGAGTTTATTCACGCCGAGTGAAGTTTCCCGTGGAGGCACAAACAGTGCTGCCTGCTGAGCTCTTCTAGATCTGCTTTATTAATTGCTGTTGGAATTCTGACAGCCTGTTTCTTGGCTGTAAAAATCCAGAGCCAGATATCAAAGTTAATATATCAAAGCTGATATCAAAGTCCCCCCCAGTAGTTATTATTATGCAGTTGAGAAATAAATTTCTTAAAACATTTTTTCATCTTTAGCAAATGCACCTCTTGCCCTGCCATTCTTAGTTTACTGATGGAGGTGCAAATGTTTACAGCTAGGGGAGAGTAAGATTTCCTCAAAATAGTAAAATTAAAAAAAAAAATCCTGCCTCATCCACAGTGTCTGGAGTTTTTGGAATTGGGTCTGTGATTGGAGTTACGGCTGCTTGATTTTGGTGGTTGTGCAGTCAGAAAAGTTGCTTCTTGGAATGCAGAACCAGATGCTTTTCTTACTGACTTGAAAGGATAGTCTGGGGTTTTTTTGGTATTTCCCAGACCATGCAAGTCCCAAAAGTTATTTTAAAAACTGCTAATCCTCTTCTTAGGACAAAGAAACTGCTGAAGCGAATTTTGAGGGTAGGGGAGCTGTTGTGTTACTCATCCATCTGGTCCAGGGCTCTGGCCACAGACAGTGAAAACCTTTGCAGCAAATGGTTATGGAATAGCTGGCACCAAGAGGTGGCTTTATTATTTCTTTTCTTCCCTCTGCACCCAACTGTTTAAAAATTGGATTGTGTCTTCAAGCAGGAGGGTTCATCAACTCACAGAACTCATGACCTCCATGGAAATAGAAGTTTTCTTATGGCTGGTAACAGATCCAGGGTTGTTAGTACATATAATTTAAAAAAAAATAGATTTCTAGTTGCTCAGAAACTGTATACAGAGTGGTGCCACTGTTGTACTTGTATGTTTGAAGTGATAAAACATATGATGATACACTGGGGAGGGGGGATGTTCCACCCCACTGCTCTGTGCCCAGGCAGAGTGTTGCATTTGGGATTTGAGCTGACTCTCCAGAGCTTTGAGGAACTTGCAGGTGAGTTTTGCTGCTCCCTTTGCTCTTCTCCCTCCTTGCTGGAATAGGTTTCAAGCAGAACCGGTGTTGAGAATGGAGTGGGATCTCACTGAATGATTTTTGATGGCAGCAGAGCCTCCAAAGGGTGGAGCTTTGTTCTCTGATAGAGGGTCAGAAACCCAGGAGCAGAAGGTGGTGCCTGTAATTTGGGAGCTTGGTCAAATGCTCTTAAAGATCTTAAAACCTTGAGAGCACAGGTTTTGAATTTGGCTGTTTGATTTCCTCTGCATCTGCTTTTGCACCTCCATTGCTTGGGTGATACTCCAGATTGGCCAAACACATTAGATTATCCTGTCTCCTGTTTCCAGCTTCCTTGGATGAACATCAAACTCCTGCTGAGTCCTGGATACCTGTTTGTCCCACTGCAGGGTGACTGAGGAACCCTCATATAATCTCTTTATGGCTCAGCATCAACCTCCCAGTTACTTCTTCCATCTCTCACTGTCCTTGGTCTCTCCCATCTGCTGACATCTTCCAGTCTTGTGCAACTTCCAGGATATTCCTGATGACATCTCTTTCCAAGATGTGTTTCTGCTGTGATATCTGCTTGGCTGACAGTCTGTAACAAAAGTTAATGAACCCTGGGTTACTGCAGCTCCAGCTGAACTTAGCCTTGATCTTCAGATCCTTCTGGGGACCAGATTGCAAACATGCACATTTGCGCTTTCAGCCCTCTGAAACTTTAGGTTTTAAATCCAACCCCTTGAGATTTAGACGGGTGGGGTGTGTGGAGTTATGATAACTCTGTGACTGTGCTGCTGTTTCCCCGATTTTTTAAATTTAATTTAATGCAATACCCCCCAAAATTTATGTTCCTTTTTGTCACGATGGAAGACGTGATCTTCTCTATTAAAACAGGCTTTTGAGCGTGTGGGCTCTGGGGGTAGCTTGCAGAATTCTGTGTGGTGCTGTGATCAAGAACAAAATCCATCATTGCTGTCATTCCTTAGAACATCCCTGCATCCCACAGGTAGTCCCACAGGCCCCTCCTGAGGAGGCTCTTGGCACTAAAAACTGCATGCTTTTTTTTTTATTTCACTGTGTAGTGGGGGAAAAAAAGATGAGGCTTCAACCAATATCCATTTGATTAATAAATCAAATATTGATCTGTTGAAATGCATCAAAGGTGTACAAATGTCACGTGCCTTGTTTCCTAAAGATACGGCAAAATCATAATTTGCACTGAAGGCCTTAAAATACTTTTTTTTGTGGAATACAGTTGTTTTTCCTTTTTAAAACGCTGGTTAGGGGTTTCAAAGGGAGCCCAGTTATAAAAGGGAAGCAGTTCCAATGTGGTTCTGTAACTTCTGTTTTGATTTGTTTATTTAAGACTCGAAAATCCAGCGGTGGTTTAAGGTTTTCTGAAGTCGATGCTGGTGACTGCAGTGGGGTGCCCTTGCTGAAAAGGCTTTAAAATCCAAATCCTTATTTTTCAGTCTGCTGTAGTGATGGTGACTGTCATTTATTTCACTCAGAAGCAGAGTACTCTGGTTTTTAGTTTTCCAAGAACTTTCCCTGCACTCAGCTGGCCTGTTCAAAACGCTACGCAGAGTCTTCATTTCAGCTCTCTGGTATTGATTAAACTGTAATGTCCAATTTTTTTTCCTTCTCCTTTTGAAATACATCTCACAATTGCAGGATTTGAGCTAGTTTGTTTAACCAAAAAAAAACCCCCACCAAACCACAAAAACTGGAAGTCTGCACTTTTTCTCCATTGTTATTTCTACGTTTATTTAATGGCAGTCATGATAAAGGCTGATTTATGTAGGATTTGTAGCATAGCTCAGCTGTGGATTTCTGCAGCAGCTTTCAGATATAGCTTCCAAGTGTTTATAGAAGTTAGATAATGGCAGCATTTGGTGCTGTTCCTTGGCTGAAATGTGCAGCATATTCAGAAAAGACCCTGACATCTCTGATCTCTTGTTTGGAGCTGATTTAGGTGGGCCAGCATTGCTGCTCTCTCATCAGGCCCACCCATTCCATCTGCTCTCTGTGTAGTCCAAGGGCTAAAATCAAGTTAAATGCCTTTTCAGCTTTTGTTGACCACCCATATTAAATCTAACATGGTTTTTGGTTTGGGTTTTGTCTTGTAGGTTTGGATTTATTTTTTTTTAATGAATTGCTTTTTGAGAGAAATCAGGGATATGACTTCCTTCCTTCCAGCTTGTTTTTCAGAGCAACAGCTGCATTCTAAATATTTGGGCCAGCTGGCAGATCCACCCCCCATCAGGCAGACTTACCTGTTCCAGAAGGTTGACTCAAACACGGTTTCTTTCTTCCCTCAACTTCTGTCACACTGACCTTGTAAAAAGAAGACAACTATTGGTGTTTAAATTTGAATAGTTTCCCTTTGCTACTCTCCAAGTTAGGAGCACTCCTTGAGCTCTTTCCCGCTGAGGCAGCTTGCAGGTAAGTCAGCACCTGCCTCTTTGGGGCTGGCTTTGTAAACTAGGCTGAGATCTGGCCAGGGTGGCTGAGGGTCTGCTGGCTGGGGAGACACAAAAATCCTTGTTACAAGTAGATTCCTTTGCACTTAGATCCAGCTTTGTAAGGAAATAGGTATTTATTTCATTTTCCTCAGATTTAGGTCGTAAGTGTGCTCAGAGATCTGAAACAAACGTAAAGTTTCCCACAAATCATGTCATTGGTGTTCTCTCCTCCAAATTTAAATGTTGGGTAATCCACAGTTTATTTCTAAAAGCGTCTGAGGGTGCAGGTTGTAAAGTAATCTTAGTTTGAGATTTGGGGTGCCTGACAGTTAAGGACTGTCTTCAGTATGTTCCTGTCATTAGGAAAAAGCCCAGACTCTTATAAATTGGTTATCATCTGTTATTGTTTCCACTCTCTGATTACAGGCTTTTTAGGAGTTTTAATCTTCAGATGGCATGAAAGACTTTGATCCGTAAGACCGGGAAATGACAGGAAAAAATATTTACTGCCTGTCACACCCCTCTGTTCCAATGGGAAAATAAAAGTAGGAGCAAAGCTTTTTCATTTCTTTTCCCCTTCATTTTCTCCTTTGTTGTGGGAACAGCCCAAACCGCGGGCGCTGTGGCCGTCCTGGGGGTCCTGCAGCAATGCACAGCGGTGACAGGGGTTGTCTTGGCATCTTACAGTGGCTGATCGAGTCTGAGAGGAGAAAAGCATTCTCTGCAGTTTCTGCAGCTGCTCACCAGTGCTCCAGTGGTGTTGCAGGAAACTCCTAATTGTTAATGTTGTCAGGAATGCTTCCCCTGCCCCCTTCCCCCATTGCAAGCCTGAGTTACTACTGTGCTGGCAGCCAGTCTTGGCACCAACACCAAAGGCCAAACTAGACAGATGTGTGTTCAAGGAATCTGTAAGATGTGTGTCAGGAGAAGATTACTTTAGCTGGAAACTGGTGCCAGGGTGGAGCTACAGCTTTTTGTACGAAATAAAGTGGCATTTGACTGAGAAGACCACAGGTCTCCTCCACTGGAAAAAGTGGGTGTTGTAGGAAACTCGAGATACAGCCCTGCTAATTCTTGTGAATCTCTCAGCTTCTTTCCATGCCCCTAAACACAGGGTTTGCAGTCCCTAATGAGGGATGAAGACACTGAAGTGGCTTTCCTTGGCACTGTGGGAAGACATTCCTCTGCCGTGAGCCGTAACCCCGCAGTTCATAGAGGAGGGCTCCTCTTATCACATATGCAGAGTTTGGAGCTTTTTATCCTTCTAGGACTAATGGCAAGACCATATCTTTCTTCACTTTGGAGCACCAGGGGTAAATCCATCACACCCATGGTGTACTGATGTTATACCCAGTGGTACACTGATTTTTTTTTTTTTTGATAACTGTTTTAACCTCTTTAGTTACTTAAAGTATTTTTAGATTTCACCCAAAACAACTAGGCATGGAACTAGGAGGTTACTGGGAGGTAAGGTGCTGCTCTGTTGTTCTGGCTTTCTCTGCAGTAAAGCAGACCACCTTTTGCACTTGGTTGCTTGGCAGCTTTTAATCAGGAGAATCAGAAACTTGTCCTGTTTCCAGTGCTGTCTTTCACTGTATAATTGAAGCAACTGAACCTTTAGATGTCAGTATGCAGTGCTTGCACTTTAATCTGACTGTGAATCAGCTACCTCTGAATTGAGCCTTGAGGTAATGCTTTTTTGGTCTTTGTCAGCTCAGTTGGACCTCTGACAGTGGTTGGGAAAGTTGAGGGCTGGCTTTGTTTCTTCTGATCTACTGAAGCTTTCTGTATCTTGTATACCTCAGCTGGGGCAGTGGAGGACTTTATTTGGAGCCTGTAAAAAAGGATTAGCTTATTTGAACTAACTGGAAAACCCTGCTGGACTCGGGAGGTTCAGCTTTAAGGCTGTGACTTGGGATGCAGAGGTGAGCAGTCTGTTTCTGATTCAGGAGTGGGAAGCAGTTCTAGTCAGTGTTGTCCTGGTTAGGATGGTCCTGGTTAGTTTTTCATGGTTAGCAGTAGGTTTTGCTTAGCTAAAACATTTACTTGGAGGCTAAAAATACCAAAGAAAGGAAAAATAGCTTATGTTGGCTTTGACTACGTCAACAATAACTGCAGCCTGTAGAAGTGGGTCTGTGGAAGGAAGGTGGTGCTGAGGACCAACATCTGCCCAGGGTGTGTGTCTGAAGGGCTTTTACGTGAGGTCAGCTCTAGGAAGGCCCTGCAGACCACATGCCTGTCAGCTGCTGTGTGAGCTTGATGCACTCCCTCAATGCCTCTGCTCATTTCATTTCCTCTGCGGAGAGAACAGGTCACTCTTCGAGACTGTGCCGAGCTACAAACCAAAACACAGTAGCGTGAGGCGAGCTGGGACAGGGCTTCAAAGGAGCTCTCTGGTCAGAGCTAAAACGGGATGGTGACACATCCATTGTCAGCCCATGGGCCTTGGTCTGGAAACCTGCTCTGCTGGGGGCAGGTGGGGTCCAGCTGTCAGAGAAGGGGAAGAGCATCTTTGCTCATAGTCTTGCCAAGCTGGTGAAGAGAGCTTTGAACTAAGGCAGGGCAACCTCATCCCATCCCACTTCTGCTGGTTTGATGCCAGAGACAGCAAGAGATGCCTGCAAAGGGACACAGGTCAGCAGGAGAGCACCTGAAGGACAGCACAAAGGAATTGCAACTGCTCCAGCCAGGACATTGGCTTCACTGAGGCCCAGTTTAATTCCTCTGTGCAAATGAACACAGCATGGGGAATAAACAAGAGGAGTGAAAAGCGTGCACACACCTGCAGTCCTGTGACCTGACTGGCTGGGGCACTTCTGCTCTGGAGCCAGGCTGGGAGAGCTGGGGCTGTTCAGCCTAGAGAAGAGAAGGCTCTGGGGAGACCTCAGAGCCCCTTCCAGTGCTTAAAGGGGCTCCAAGAGAGCTGGAGAGGGACTTTGGACAAGGACCTGGAGGGACAGGACAAGGGGGAATGGCTTTCCACTGCCAAGGGGAAGGGTTAGATGGGAAGTTGGGAAGTAATTCTTCCCTGTGAGGGTGCTGAGGCCCTGGCACAGGTTACCCACAGAAGCTGTGGCTGCCCCATCCTGGAAGTGTCCCAGGCCAGGTTGGACAAGGTTTGGGTCAAGCAGGAGTAGTGGAAGGTGTCGCTGTCCCCACCAGGAACATCTCACTGAAATGGGATGATCTGTGAGGTCCCTTCCAGCCCAAACCACTCCAGGACCTTGACAAACAGAGCCATGCTGTAGGGGCTGAGCTGCAATTGGCTTTTGCTGTGGTTTCAAACAGCTAAGACTCGCTTTAGTTCCATCAGTGGCCATGACCCTTCACAATAAGGGATGAAATTGCTTGAAAGGGCAGGAAGATGCTGATGATTCTTCTACTTTGTAAGTTGATTAACACTCTTCTTCCTAAAAACTGGAGTGTTTCCCAGAGGTATGTGCCCCATGGCTTACTTATCAAGATTGCTAAATAATGTATTTCAAAATTAATGTCTTTAAAGGAATACATTTTTGGAGGGGGAGTTACTTTTAGAATTGAACCGTTAAAAGAGACAGAAAACAGTATTTTTGTTGTGATCCTGGCAAAATCTTCTCTTTTATTTGTTTAATTTTTCTTTTCTGTGGAGCTTTGTTAGGAGTTTGTTGTAGTCTCTGCCTCTTGGCTCGGTCTCTTACTTCTCTTTAGTGATAAGAAAGGAGATGTCTGTTCTTTAAAGTCATGATGTCAGAGCTGATTAACATTGGTTGAGAGAGGAGCCTGGGATGGGTGTTGCAAAGGCACAGAAAGAAATAGGAAGTTTGGTTTCTTGTTAAACATTTGCTCTTTTATTTAAAACTTTGTAGACTTCTTAGTGGCCTTGATTAAGGCATCTGATTATTTTATTTATTTATTATTTTCTTCATCAGAGAAAGCAGCTTAACATGTCACCCATTTCTTTTAAAGCTCCAGTTCCAGATTCAGGATACTTTTGGATCTCAGATTAAATTAACAACAGCAATAACAAAAAATTGACTGAGGGTTTTTGATGCCTTTGCTGGAGACATAATAGCTTTTTAGTAGCTTTCATACTGCTTTCCTGTGGCATTTGGACAGTAAGCCATAAAAAGCTTGTGTTTCCCAAATTTCAGTGAGGTAAGTCCATCAAATCCCTGGATGTGTTACAAGATGAGAGTCTTAATGGCTGATCCTCTTCTGAACACCTGCGTCTGAAAGAGGTTTGTGCTTCTGTTGTTTGCATCTCTGAGGCCGTGGGTAAATATTGTCTCTGCTTAGTTTGTTTATTTCTCCTTCCCGAGCAAAATTTGCTCTGAGGGGTCCTTCGGTGCAGTTCTGTGTCAATCCACCAGATGACACTTGATGCTTAAGGATAAAAAAGATGAGTGGTCCTGCATGGAAAAAAAATCTGTATTCTGGTGTTGATTTAGAAAAAAAAAATTCAGAACACCTTGTTTCCAAAATGTTTTCATGTAGTACTTGTAAAATTGAAGGGGTGTGTGTGTGGGAAATGTTTAGATGCTCTACTTGGGCTTTTTACCTGTCCCAAAATAAAACCTAAATGAGGGAAGACTTTTTCCTAAAGGCTTTGAACAAAACTGTGCAACAGATTAAATCCCAGTCATCCTCGCAGTTCTGATGAATTGTTGTTAGAAGTGATACTCCCCATCCCTGGAAGTGTCCAAGGCCAGGTTGGAGGGACCTGGGAGCAAGCTGGGATGGTGGGAGGTGTCCCTGTCCGTGACAGAGGGTTGGAACAGGCTGACCTTCGAGGTCCCTTCCACGATTCTGTACTCCCGTTGAATGGGAGGTCAGTGGTGAGAGCAGAGACCCCTCAGAAGGGTGTGTTCTTACCCTCTGAAATTCACCAGAAGGGTTTTGTGATCCATTGCTGTGGTGGAGCCCTGGTGCCTTCGTGGTCTTTACCACGATATTGACAGCGATGACAAATATGCAGATGGTTTGGACACAGATTTGTCACAGCAAAGTGTCCTTGAACACACCCCCCATCCATGATGGAAAGCCAAGGGAAGGTGGTTCTGTTTTGTGTCAGTGTGGAGCTGAACTCCCTGTACAGCCATGGTGTGATGAGGTAGAGGGTTAATGTCCAGTGTTAGCACACATCTTCTGTATGTGTTTGGGTCAGTAGAGGAGATAAAAGAGCCAGAAAGTTTTGCTGGAGCAATATTTCTTAAGTCAATCTAACATTCTATTGATACTGTCTTTGAAATAATGCAACTTAAATAGCCAGTACATGAACTATGTTTCTTCACCCAATGGAAAACATAAATCTGTGGCTGTGCCTTTACTTGTTTGGGGGGTTTTTGGATGGTTGGGAAAGACCAAAACACGGCACCTGATGTAATTCCGCACTTAAACATACTCAGCATGCAAGGTGCAGGCAAGGGGGTGGTCTCTGCAGACCCACCAGGCACTCAGTGCTGTGTCTTGCTCTTTGAAATGACCTTTTCTGATGAGCAGTAGAGTCTAAAGAAACTGGAGTGTTATGGGAACATTTTGAAATCTCAAATTCAATGATGGTATTTTTGCTTGGGTTAATAATTTGTAGTAAAAATTATTTTACAAACCTACAGCCTGATAAACCTCGTTTAGTGTGTCTGTTGTAATGCAAGATAACCTGCTACTCTGTCTCTGGGGGACAAGTAATGCACCAAAAAATCTGCCCAACAGGAGTAAAGGGGAGTGATATTTCTTGCCTGGGAATCATCTGCTTAGGGATGTGTGTGTATCTCACAGATCTCTAATGATATAATGAGAGAGTTCTCCTGATAAAATCCACGATCAGTCAGTGACATTTTAATTTATTTGTTGGCAAGTCCACCTGTGTTTCAGATCTGTCCCAACATTGGGAAAATTGTGGATGGGTCAAGATGTGCTACAAGAGAGACTGGCAGGGTCCCTCCCTTTAGAGGAGAGGTGGACAGTCCTAAAGGCAGCATGAAAAGCTGTTAAACATCTGGAGGAACATTAAACTTTGTGTTTGGAGGGTTGGCAAAATTGACATCATTAGCTGGTACCTTTAGAGTTTAAAATCTTGAGTTTCCCTTTGTCCTTTGTCTTGTGCAGAGACTAAAAAACACATCCTCACCTCTCTTTCACTTACCCCACCTCTCATACCTGGGTGATACATTAAAAGAGAGGAATTCCACATCTGATGGCACAAAAACCAAGCTGTGATGAAATAGTTTACAGGCCATGGTATGCATTTGTTATGTTCCTTGTTGCCCTCCCTCTTCCCTTTCCATCTGTTCCTCAAATCCTTTATTTTTCACTTTCACTCTTCCCCCTCCACCCTTTTTCTGATAATGTTCATGGTCAACTTCTTTGTTCCCCTTCAGTTTTGCCTCAAAACCCCATAAAAGAATTAGACTGAAAACACAAAGCAGTAATTCTGAGACAAATGGAGCTTTTAAACTGTGTTCAAAAGAGGTTTGAAATTAAACGAGGGGAGTTTATGCATCCCTAATTAGAGGCAAAGCTAAGCGAGCATGACAAGATTTATTGATGATAAACCTCAGTCCTGTTTAAACATCTGTTGAAGCTCAACTTAATAAGTGACAGCAGGTTATTGCTGCCTCGGACGCAGTTCCTGGGTGTCTGTGGGGCTCTGCAGGAGCTGCACTGTGGTGTTTCTGTGGGGCCAGTCCCAGGAATCCTGGGGCTCTGTCTGCTGTGTGAGCTTTGCCTTTCCTGGCTTCGCTTGTTCCCTGCTTTTTTGCCTCTAGTCCAACAGGTCCGAGTTTTGGTTTGTTTTGTAACCAGTACTGCAGCTTTCCACCTTGTCCACACAGTCATCCTCTTTTTTCATATTTATTTAACAATACGGAAAGAGATTTCCTTGAGAAAATGTGGGGGGTTTTTTGAGCCAAGGCTGCACTGCCAAATATTTGTCTAAAGCATGTCATTAGTATGGACAGAACAAATGATAACCAGCCCGAATCCAAACCTCTTGGCAGCAAACTGCAACAAAGAGCTCTCTGGACTGTCTGGTGCCAAACATTCAGACCCGTGTGAGAGGCTGTGCTTGAAAGAGCAACCCTCGGAACAGAAGTCCTGGGTGCCGTAAAACAGACAAGTTCCTGCAAGACAAGTGCCGTGTAACCTTATTGCTCGAGCCAGGATGTAGTTCCTTGGCTGTTTGAAAAATAGGAGAACAAAAGTAAATCCTCCTCCTGCAAGTTTTGAGCTTGCTCTGTGTCCAGAGCAGCTCAGGCCTTTGCTCAGTGCCCAGAACTGGCAGAAATCAGAGAATTCAGCCTCTTGATTCATATTTCTTTGTCTGGGTCCCTTCTGCAACAACCTGCGAAATCTCAGCTGGAAGGTGTTTGAGTTTCTGTCATTGATACATTATCTCATGTCAGTGGAAATGTTACTTCATGAAATGCTGTGGGATTTTTTTTGGCGTTTCTTTTTAAACACCTTTTGTATAATAAGATTATTATTAAGCCTAATTAATTATGATTGAATGCATTCCAGAATCCGGGATGAAGGCTATAAAAACTACAGGCTTGACTTGATTTTAATTTTGCAGATCGTTGTACAGGCACTGATTTTTGATCAATGCAATACAGAAATTAATAGGATTTTGTTAATTGTTTTGTTTTTTTTTTACTTTGTATCCATGTAGTTTTAACTTTTCCCTTGGTGTGGAGCAAGATGCATGGATTTGCCATGCCAGGCAAGTGTTCCTGGCAAGGAAACTAGAGCATTTTTACCTCTTAATCCTAGTAGAGAAATGAGCAATTGAGTGAATTGTAACCTTTCTCTTTACAGCAAAGGATAAATTGAAGGGGAAAACTAAAAGAAAAGACTTCTGCTTTGTTTTTCATGAAAGCATATGTATGTACAGCTAATTGCCAAAGCTTGGAATAGAGCCTTGGATGTAAAAGCTTTTTTCATAAATCAGAAGTAGAGCAATAGCCCGCACGAAAACCGCCGATAGAATCACGGGCTCTTTGTTACTGTGCAAATTTCCAGAGACTGATTTTTTTCTTAACACCGAGTTCGGCGTTTCTGAATTAATTTGAAAGCAGAGCAAGACAAAGCAGAAGCCCCCTGGGTCCACTTGGGTGTTTAGGTGGAGGAAGGCAGTGTGGTGTTCTGCCTGCCCCGGCGGGAGGTGCTGAACGGAGCCCAGCCCCAGCCTCCTGTTCTTCCCCTGTGCTGGGCTCTGGTGAGGCTGCACCTCAAATCCTGGGGGGCAGTTCTGGGCCCCCTACAACAAAAAAGACCTTGAGGTGCTGGAGTGCGTCCAGGGAAGGGAATGGAGCTGGGGAAGGGTCTGGAGCAGCTGAGGGAGCTGGGAGGGGGCTCAGCCTGGGGAAAAGGAGGCTCAGGAGGACAGGAAGGGGGAGCCGGGGGGGTGTCAGGATCTACTCCCAGGGAACAAAGGACTGGACCAGAGGAAACAGCCTCAAGTTGCCCCAGGGAAGTAAACCATTGGATATTAGGGAAATTTTCTTCACCAAAAGGGTGGCCAAGCATTGGAAGGGGCTGGCCAGGGCAGTGGTGGAATCACCACCTCTGGAAGTGCTCCAAAAATATTGATGTGGCACTTGAGGACATGGTTTACAGGTGCTGGGTTGATGGTTTGGACTTGATCTTAGAGGTCTTTTCCAACCTTAACAGTGATTCTGTTGCAGGTTCTGGCACCTTTAGTCATGAAAAATAGGCATTAATTCAATGAAACCTTCCAGTATTTTTGGCTAAGACTGCTGTATTATGGGATTTGGATGGGAATTGGCCCTTCTTTTTTAGGGCATCCCATATGTACATGTAGATCCTTATAAAAATACAGTTTCTGTTCTGGATAATATTACTTCGATAAAAATCTCTGTATGAGCCCTCCTACCTCTTTCTGTGTGCCAGTGGATACCTTTAAAGGCAATTTTTAGTGGAGTTGTGAAAGTCAATCCCAGGCTCTTGTGAAAGAGGAGGCCTTTCGGCTGTTACACCTTGTATGGCAGCAGTGGGATGACCTTGCTTGGCGTGCCATGACGAGGAGCACCTTCTTTGAAAGGCTTGAAGTTTTGCTTGGAAGCACCGACTTAAATCTAATTTCTTTGCAAGTACACTTATTGCTCAGTGCAGCTGAATCCCAAAGGGATAATACTGTGTTCTTTTTACTGCTTCTTGCATGAAAAGCTGTTGTGGGAGTCACTTCTCTGCACAGTGTCTGTCTCTGTGTGCTCCTTCGCTTTTGTTTTTTTTCCTGCAGAGTTGCACGTTCTGTTTGTGTTGGGCTGTGACTAATGTAGCCAGTGATGTTCTGCCAGTGTTCTAGCAGGGGATTCCCACAAGAATTCCCCTGCCTCTCCTGTGCGCCAGCAGGGAGTTGTGTGCACCAAGAACACGAGCACTTCAGTTATGTGTTTCGTGGCGTGGGATAACAAAGGCTCATACTCACTTCTTTTTGTCAGAAAGGATGGAACCAGCTCACTAACTGGTGCTGGAGAGGGGTTAGCCCTGTCCCAGGAGCCGGGAGGGACTGGCCAGGAGTCCCTGCTCCAGTTCTGTTCCCGCTGTGAAACCTTGGCAACACTTCCCCCCTCCCCTTTCATTTTCAAGCATTCTTTGTTTGAACTGTGAACAAAGCCTGTTTTTAGTAAGTATTTGTACAGTGCCTATCTCTCTGGGCTCTGCTTTCCTTTGGGATCGTTGGGTGCTTTTGTAGGAATAATAAAATTAAAATTGGACACCACTCCAACAAGCTGCTGTCAGAGTGCTCTCACTGAGAGCAGGCGCTGCTGTTCCACGTCCCAGAGCTTCCAAAAAAAGGGTGAGATCCACAGAAATGTAGATGGCCAGTTAGCTGCATCACACAGATCCAGATATCCAGCTAATTGCAGAGATTCCTTCACCTCCCTGATGCTTTCAGAACGTTCCAGAGCCGAGCACAGCGTGCTGCTCCTGGGCACTGTCTGCCCTGGCAGCCGTGGTAGGAGTTTTGGGAAGAAAATTGTTCACTGATGTGGTATTTGTGAGTACATTTTTATTCCTACTGCTCTTAAGGAGGTGATGCATAAAATTAACCATGAGCAATTACTGCAACAGCAGCAAAATGCCTCTTTTTTAAGTTTGAAGTTATTAAAGGGAATGATTGTCAAGGTGTACGTGTATACATGTATATATGCATGGATCCATGTATACATGTATTAGAAAATAAGGATTAGATATAAAAAAATTTAAAAAGAATTGGCCTGGCTCATGCTCTTGCTAGAGCTGTGCAGTGTTTTGCAGCGTTCAAAGCACACAACTGTGGTTCCCCTCACACAAAGGCTATCTTTGTTTTTTGGGTGAAGTCATGGTCTATTTTAAAACTCTGTGTTTTAATAATGAAGTTCCCTGGAAACCAGAGGAAATGAGACCATGAGGTTTTGTCCTGATAAAAACCAAACTGCAAATTGCAAAGTCAGCTGTGGATAAATGTGCATGTCATAGTTTATGGTTTCAACTTTCCAGTTTTATTCCTCTTTTCTAAATGTTTTGGAAGAAATTACAGAGCTCCCATCAGTGACCTCACACAAACACGTTCTGCTCACTTTCAAAGCCTGTTCTGACCGTGGAGATAAAACGAGAGAGGGGGAAAAAGGCACTTCACACCTTTCATGTTTGTTTCTGACTTTGCATTGGATTGAACTTCCCGAGCTCCCGGTGCTCCCCTGTGTCCCTCCCTGCAGGCCGGCTCTGTTCTGGGTTCTCTCCTGATGTGCTGCCTGTCTGTTGTTGGTGATGGTGATAGTGATAATAACCTATCACTGAAATAACCTATAACTGATAATAACCTATACACTGAAATTTTTTAGACACTTACTGGAAATAAGGTATGAAATGGCTGGATCAAAGATCTCTAAAGGCCCATTCATCTGGCTTTATTGAGGAATGTTTTATTTCGTTTTAGTAGAAAAATTACCCAACTAAACTAGCTGAAGTTATTTTGAGCATTTAATCTTCTTTTGACACCACTGATTTAAACCTCTCTTTTTTTACTGCAGGATCTTAAGGGAGAGATTATTAAATAAGTTGCAGAAATTTGTATGACCAGGGCAAATTTTTTTCTGTTTAGCGTGTTTAAGCTTAAAAAAGCAAAGATGCTGAACTCTCAAAGGAATGTATTTTGGCAGCAGAGGTGACTGACAGCAAAGTTACTTCCATTTTCCCGACAGTTACTTGTGTTCAGAAGTTTCTCACCCCCTTTCCTGGCTTAATGCCACCAAGGAAACACTTGTGGACTGGAGTGATTGTGCTTTAAAGGTGTAAGGCCCCTGTACTGATTAGAGATGCAGGAGGAAATAACAAATTGATAAATCCTTTTTTAGCTGCCATTCTAAAGCAGCAGTAGGGTAGCACCTTTACGACTTGTTAGGGTACACGAGGAATTTTCCTGCTGCTCCCTGAGAAGGAAAAGCTGGACATTGGCAGACTTGGGGGCTTAAAATGTCGAAAACTTAAGGAGAATTGTGAAAAGTCGTCTGTTAAAAACCCACTTCATTTTCCTTTTCGGGTGGCTTGGATTTAGGTTGAAATGTGTGGAAAACCCGTGTGGCTCACAAAAGTGCCCTGAGTTTTCTGTCTGCCCACACAGCCATGAGAGAAAACAGTGAAATACAAATTGCAAACCACAGATGTAACAGGTTCCTCTAGAAATCTTCATTTCCAAGGGCTGGTATGCCATTTCACCTCCAGTGGTGGTGTTTGGGGACCAGATAACCTGGTGTGCTTGTGCAGCTCTCACACAGATTAGCAGTTGTACGTTTATTTTTTGGGGGGGGGGGGTGTTATTTAAAGTTATTACACAATTCAAAAAAACTAGGCTCTTTTGCTTGTGCCTTTATGGCTTGAGTGATTGATTGCATCTTCTGAGGGTTGTTTTTTTATTTCTGGTGCATGCAGCTGCTGCCAGTATGAAAATACAGCAGTGCAGGTGTCTGCATCAGATATCAGTGTTGCAGGTAGGCAGGCTGACTGCTTGCCTTTGTTTCATTGGCAGGTTAATGTCGTTGTCACAGCATTAAAGGTTATAAATAAACAAATAACAGGTATGTCCTTGTCCCCTGTTTTCTGGGTACACGATTTGAAGTGTTAGTTTATCCTTAACAATGCCCCCCCCCCTTTTTTTTTTTTAAATTATATCTCTGTTCTTCCAATAAGAGGTTATCAGTCATCTAAAAGGTACCAGCAAGCACGGGATTAACTCTTCCTTTCTTTGCATGTGCACAATTCTGATAAAAAGCTTCAAGAAGATTACAGGAGGATCATCAGATAGTAAGAAATAGCTAGTCGCTTGTCAGGTTTTTATGCCGTTTATTATTTTGCAATAAAAGACTAAAATCTGTTTTTCCCCCCTCAGCTTTGCACATGTGAGACCTTGCCTTGTTACTAGGAGACAAGGTATGATGTGTATGATGTGCATGTTCCTTTCCTGGAGGAGTTTTAGCCACATAATCACAGGAATGTTGGCTGGTCAGTCTCTTGCTGTTTAGCTTTTAGGAAGTTTAAAACAGTGATGCTTTTTTGCTTGTTCAGGGAGGCTTTGAAGAAATCTCCTGGCTGCCCTTCCCAGACATGCTTGTGAATGTGTGATTTTTGTGTACATATAAAAATAAATGTATTTTTTTTACTTTTGATAATCAATATATGTTCTCCCTGAAATTTCTTGCCCTTCTGCTCTGCCTTAGCGTTCACCTTTGTCTCTCCCTGGCAGCTGCCTTTTCAAGAAAAGAATAACCCATCTGAGCCGCTCCCATGTGAGTTCTCCTGGTCCTGCTGAGCTTCCTTGCTTGTCAGTGGTGTGGCTTTTAATCTGGTTTCCTGAGGAAGTGGGGTTTATGCATTGTGCTCTCTGTCCCTCCTTGCTCCTCAGGGTCCTTTCAGAGCAGGTCGAGAAAAGGGGTAAAGAGCTCCAGAATAAATTTTTTTTTCTTCTTTTTTTTTCCTTTCTGTTTTTCCAAAATTCATTAGCTGGATAGAGTAGTCCCTGGAGAGAAGGAGACAGAAGCATCAGGATGGGCAGCTGGACAGTGGACACTGCCCTGGTGCTGGGAGAGGGGCAGGCTGGAAAGCTGGCCTGGTATGAGGGGATATGGCCAGAAACACGTCAGACCAGGTCAGGTGAGCCCTGCAGAGCTGCTCCCTGGCTTTTGGCAGCAGCAGGGTTGAGCTGCTCTGGTTTCTGGCCATTGGGATTTTTAAGCCCCTTCAGCCCTTCCCCGTTGCTTGTTTGTAGCAGTTGGTGCTTTGTGGTGCTTTGCTGTCTTTGCATGGGCAGAGTTAATTCTGCTCTTCCGTGAGTTGGTGTAGGAATTGAGATTTTGCTGTGAGTGAAACTTTCTGTGGGTGTTATAAAGACGTGATGGTGAGGGCAGCTGGAGGAGCCTGGGATAGCAGGGAGAATCCCTCTGTGTGATCTGGGTCTCATGTGATCAGCAAAACCCATTTTTACTGTGGTATCGTAAGATCAGACTTGTGTTTTATTTATTAGGGTTTTTGATTTGTGGCACAGTAGAGAAATGGGCTGGGGAGGAAAATAGGTAGAAGTGCATGGGTTGGGCTGTTCAGGGAGGTGGACCTTCCCTCTGGGATTTCTCCACTCATGCACCAGGATTGTGTTTTCCATGTGTGTAAATGTAATATTACTTCATCTTCCTGCTGTGAGATGATGTTGTAAAAACCATGCTTTCATAATTTCTTTTTTTCCTTTCTGTGAAAGAGAAGATGCTCTTGCACAAGCTGGATATTGTCAGCTCAGATTAGGGCAGAAATTGCTGCAGTGAGAGAGGAGTCAGGAAGGGACGTGGGTTAGGATATTTCTCCCACCGGTTCTCCCCTGGCCCCATAGGGGTAGGAGATATCAGCCACTTCTGCTGGTGCACTGGGATTGCTTTAACAACAGGCTGATGCTCCTTATCAAGCCTTCCTGAAACTAGTCAGCCTTGCAACAGGTTTCACTTTGTCAACCAAGTTTTAATTGCAATTGAGCATTAATTGCCATCTGTGCAAATTCCAGTATGTAAATAAAGTTTCTTCAGCTCCTCTTTGGAGGGATCTTACAACGTGCCTGTTTCAACCAGCGTCCCCCCAGCATCTGGGGGAAGTTTCATGCATTTCAGCTCAGTGAAATTTGGGGAAAATGAAAGTAAGTGCGGGTGAAATTACAGTAGTAACAGTAAAGCACATTTCCTCCTCCCGGAGCGGAGTCCCACGCAGCCTGGCTTTAGAGCATCTCCACCGAGTCGCAGCAGTTGCCATCAGAGAAGCCCCCTCCCCTTCCCACATTTATTTCCATGGTAACCCGGGAAAGGCATTCTGCAGCCTCAAAACTACTTTTGCTCTTTCATCATGCGAACTGGCATTGTCAAGGGCTGAGTGTATTCCTACAGCCTTGAATGAATATAAAAAAAAAAAAGGGAAGGGGGGGTGCCCCCGAAAAGCCTGAATTTCGCTGGGCACTTTGGATGTGGGAGGCCCTGCAGCAGGACAGAACGGGCAGCCTTTGAGTGACCTGGTGTCCCTTCGTTGCTCGGTAAGGACAAACCAGCCTGGCTGCGTGGGGTGGGAGGTGGGGGGTGATGGGGGTGGCGATGGGCGGGCGAGGGGCAGATGGCAGGGCTGGTGTGTGCTCTGCTCCAGTGCCGCCTGCTCATGGAGCCCTTAGTGCTCTGCTCAGGTATCCTCTGGAAAATGGTGTCTTTGCTGCTGCACAGCTGTGTTGGGCATCAGCTGGGGGTGTTTGGTGGTGGTGGGCAGTGCTTGCTCAGGGTCAGCGATCTGGCGGTGGTCGAGCGCTTGCTGCGGCTCCGTAACGAGCCCTGTTGATTTGATGCCTCTTAAAACCCGTGTTTATGCAGCGTTTGCCTGTGGATGTTGAGGGGATTTCATTCCGTCTGAGGCTGCCTGCTCTCCGTGAGAAACGTGTGGGACCGGGAGTACTGGGTAAAAGAAACCCCAATTGCCTGCAAACGCTGTCTGCAAATGGGGAGGAATGAAGTGATGCTGTAAGTCATTATTTTTAAGTGTTCTGGAGCTGGTCCAAGCCTGGTCAGAACCATTTCAAATAGCATCCTCGTCTGGTGTGATAAATGGATTGGACAGATTAATAATTTGTATTTTCTGCCGATGCCTGTGTCCATGTTGTCTGAGTACCTGATTCACAGTGCAGGGAAGGTGCTGATTAAAATGTATCGGGGGTGCTGCCTGATCAAAGGGTTCGGTTGCTGTTTCAGTGGCGTGGGACAAGCTGGCAGGATTTGTTTTGCCTTCCTTGTGTTATTTGGTTGGGGAGGGGTGAAAATGTAGCTTTTTTTCCAAATGTATCTGAAGTACATAATGACTGGGGAGTCACCATGACAACGGGGGGACCTGGACCAGGCTTTCCCTCCACGCCTTTCCTGTTTTGTTGTTTTTTAAGTATTTGTTATTTAGACATTCTCTGAGGTATGTTGGAGGGAGTATCTTGCAGCTCCTGTTGCTGTGGGACTTTTAATGATACCCAGCTCTTAAAGTAAATGATGTTTGCAGGATTTTCTCTGGTTAAGCTCAGTCCAGTGTATATAATTTGCTGTACAACTAAGGTGGGATCCAAGCAGGGACATAAGCACTTCCAGAAGGAGTTAAGGGTCTGCCTTTCCCACAGTTTTGGATTGCAAATCTGAAAACTCCTGCTAAGCTCTTCCGTGGTCCTGGGGCTTCCTCTGTTCTTCTGGTGTCCCCATGTGGGACAGGGCAATATTTTGGGGTGATCCAGCTCAGGGATCCTGTAGATGACTATTTACTTTGGGGAGTAGGCATCTTACCTGGGGATCCCTCCCTTAGTGCTGTCTCCTGCCTCCTCCTGGCAGGGTTGGAGAGCAGGTGTTTGTTTTATACTTGTAACAGCAGCCTGTGTAATCGATAGTGAATTTAGTGGAATTACAAGTAGTAGGAGATGTTCCGTGGAGGTGACGTTTCAGTGTCAGCAGAGGAGGGTAATTATATACTTGTACATTATCATCATACTTCTTGATGGGGAGAAAAAGCCTCCGCTGTAATTTGGGTAAATGGAAGTAAAAATCATAGCGGTTGTCACTCGTGCCTGTGCAAACTTGGAAGGAAAGTATGGTTTCTGTGACATTTTCTGAGAAAAAGTGGATTACTTGCCCTTGTGGCAGAGCTGTGAGATGTTTCAGTATTGAGGCAATTGAAAAGTAAGTCCAGTGTGACAGTGACTTTGTCTTATTTATTACCCTATATCCTGACATGAGAAGAACCACATTTTCTTCTCCGGGCCCATTGACCTGATGTTTTGTTTGCTGCTACATGAATAACAATATAGTGGCTTCTTTTAATTTGGAAAAATGTTGAGTTCTGTCTAATTGCTGGGGCTAAATTTTCAAGTTGTGTTTAACAGGAATTGTCTGGAGCTGGGTAGGATTGTCTCCTTTGAGGAACCTCGTGCCTGCATGACACAGCCTGTGTTCCCTTTTCCTTAGTGTTACCTGGCTCATTTCAGGTACAGAAAATGTGCAGAAAATCCAGCCCTTTGGAAATTCATCTCGGGTATCTTGAGAAAAGATTTCATTTGAGCCAGAGGCTCAAACAACGAGATAAATCCATGATGAGAAGAACAAGTAAGAGCAGGAGCCTGGTGGAATTCGGTTATACAGATTTTTGTGTTTACATACTTTGCTTTCAAGATGGTTACAGTTAGGTAACATATCATAATGCTGGAGGCAAGAACTTGAAAGTCGTGAATTTAGGAGTAGTTAAAAAACAAACCTAAATTCACCCTTCCCCTCCCCCCTCAAAAAGCCCGACCACAAACAACAAAACAAACCCCCTCTCATTCCCAAGGTTGGAGTCGAGCTTGGTGCTGTCAGGAAATCCAGACCTCTAATGTAGGAAAATCCAGTGGGGATAGGGCAGATTGACACTGGTGATGCCATTACAGCTTTCTTGGTACTTAAGGGTGCAGGTGGTGGAAATGAGGCTTTTTCCTCCCCCTGCTCTCAGCAGGAGTGGTCTGAGAGCTCAGTGACAGTCACCTGAAATCAAGGCATTTGTGTTTTGGTTTTTCCTATTAATTTTGTCAATTTCTAAGTGGGAAGGGAAAGAGAAGAGAGCGGGTTTCAGTCCTAGAAAACAGGATTAAATTAATTTGTGGTATTTTATTAGGAAGAAGCTGGTTTTTCTGTGTGTCAGAGACTGGCACTGGATTGCAGTGTAATCCTGCTGCTTGGCCCTTCCCAGTAGGTGGGGAGTGTTGGTGTGTACAGACTGCCATGAAGGACTGCACCTAAGGCTAAAAAACTCCTTCCAACTTCCAGGGTCCCACTCATCATCCCTTAAAAAAAGTGAAGACTTCATCACAGTGGGTAAACTCACAATTCAATGTTAAAATTGAATTCTGTTTTTACAGAGCTATTGTTCTTTGCCTCACTCCCCCCCCCCCGAGAAGTTTCTGCCTTTGTGAATTCAAACAGGAAACCAAAACGGAGCCTTTTCACTTAAGCCTGGGATCAGCTGAAGTTTAATTTCCCCTATAAATGCAGATGTGGGAAATAAAAAACCCTTGCCACAGAAGTGGTAGAGGTCGGGGAAAAAAAAAAACGCTTCACCAAAAAAAAGCTCGAGGTCTCGACCCCTTTGGTCATGGAAGACAAGCTGGTTTAACTTGGGTTGTGTTTAGTGAATGGTGATGATGATGATGATGATGATGATGATGGTGATGATGATGATTCAGTGAATGAGTGGTAGGAATGGCAAGGTTTCAGAAGGTGGGAAGATCAAACTAGTTACTGTCCTTGTAATGGTGACTTTGCTGTTAAGAGGAACAAACAGTTTCTGAATCTTTCTTTCAGTGCTGCTGGTTCACAGTGACAATGTTTTGGTGCAGAACAAGAGGTTTTGATATTTTTTCCACACTGTGAGACAATAATAATGGAGACAAAGCGTCTCCAACTGGCTTGCTGGCCAGTTGAGTTGCAGTAAACCGTGTCGCTCCCAGAGGTTTGCAGAGCGCAGGACCTGCCAGAGGAGCAGCCCTGGCTGTGGTGCCACCCACCCTGGAGGTGTCTCCGAGCCCAGCTCCAGGTTCTGCTCCCTGTGGTCGTGCTGGCTCCCACCCCGAGTGCAGCTTTCACACCCTGTGTGCGGGATCAGCTGAATCGACTTGGAGCTGGGGCACTTGATTGGCCTGACCAAAAAACCTTCTAACCAGGAATATTTAGTTTGTGGGATTGAGGGAGCAGGGCAAGGGCGACTCCTGCAGTGGGAGGACGTTGAGTATAAAACAGCACCGTTGGTCCCACCACCTGTATGTTGCAGCTGTGCTGAACCCTGACCTTTGGCACAGGATTTACCACTTCTTTCTGCTATCTGGTTTGTTAAAATGTCCTTTTTTGGAGATGCTCTTATGAGAACCAGAATGAGTGGCAATAGGTACAACAGAGAAGGCTAACAGAGCTCCCCTGCTGGTCCTGCCAGGTATTGGTTTCCCTTCCAAAAATGCTGCCCAGACCTCTTGTGTTCCTTCTGAGCAGCCTGGATGGAAGAACATGAAGAGCTTCAGGACTGGGCCCTTAAAGAGTTAACTGCACAGAAGTACTAATCAGTGAATATTTAGGTCATGGAGAACTGAGACTGGAGAAAGATGGAACATTACTGACAGCCAGGGGGTTTATGTTGGTAATGGACTGGAGAATATCTTCCATCTAGTAGTAACACCAGATTTTGACTTTGTAATGGTACTTTCTGTTGTTCTGTGTTCTTAGTGGCACTGCTGTTGCTTTGCAAGAGATGAGGTGTGCAATGAGTCTCTAAGTGGGCTTTCTAGAACCATTACTTGTGTCTTTTCATCACGTCCTGCAGTACTAGTTGGGGGTGACTTCCTTATAACAGCAGATATTTTGAAGATTAAATATGGGTAATTTGTTGCCTTTTCTGAGGCAATGCTTACAAAATTCAATGTCTTACTTTCTGCAGAGCTCTGGCCCATAAACCACTTCTCAGCCACGTGGGTAGTCCCAGTTTGAAAGCTGTGGGTCAGTGTCTGTGTGGTTCTGTGTTGCAATTGTGAGCAATGCCCCTGAAATCCATGGGATTACTCATGCTCCTGGCCGTGACCTCAGTCAGGCTTGAAAAACTTTGATTTATCACCCTGAGTAAGGTCTGCAAGGATCTGTTGTGTCCCAGAAGCTGTGTCTGACTGTGCTTGGCTGCAGCTGTACCTGTTGGAAACAGTTCTTGTCAGGGAGACTTTTCCTCAAGCAGAGCCAGGGTAAAATGCCTGGAAAAGAAAAGGGTTAGCACAGGATTTTAAAGCGCGTTGTGAGACAGCCTCGGTGTCAGTGGTTTGGAGAAGAATCCACTGAGCAAAGCTTGCTGAAAATGCTACATCAATCAGTGGGACTTCTTTTGTTTTATGATTAGTGTCTGTATTTACATGGGAAAAGCAGGGTGGGAGTGGGTAAGGGACACTGAAATAGTGCTGTAGCAAAAATGGGACTGTGTTTCCAAGGGACAAATATTTAGGTTTGGAAATAAGTTTATTTCATGTTTTTGGTCGTGGTGTTAGAATTTATAAATTGTCATTCAGTGATAATAACTATCAATAATACACTTTCCCTCTTTGTAACTGGACTTGGCATTTCTGCTTGGTTTCTTGTCTGCCTCAGTAGAGAATTATCTGTATTTTGGAATAATTCAAGTCTTTTTCTTGACAGTGTTGAGAATTGCACAGACTATACTATTACCATCAGTGTTCAAAGGAAATGAAGAGCAACTTTAGTATAGGTGTAAACCCTGAGTAGCTCCCACACCCCCTGAACTGATTAGAAAGGTAACTTAAAATGTCAAGGAAATACAGGCAATTCCATTAATTGGCATTCATATGCCATTAATATGGTAGTTTCTTCTGGATTCTTATGCTCCCAGGGAAGTGGAATTACATGCTTTTTTAAGCTTGAAGGTAAAAACAGATAACATACTTTACTGTGTACAACAGAACTTGCATATCTTCCTACTTTCAGAATACTTTTTTTTTGGCATGAATTTTAGCATGGGTCAATCGAGGAAGAGGAGTTGCTGGTTGGACTAAGTGGTGGAATCTTTGCACTTGAGAGAGACAAATTGTTCTCAGTATTCAAGTGTAGCTGTGGGCTCTTGAAGCAAAGATCACAGAGTTTATAGATGAAAAGTTTGATGAGGGAGGTCAAAACAGACAAAGAATTCGGTGTATCGTTTGCAGAGCTGAGGTA
Source organism: Lophotriccus pileatus (assembly GCA_035583135.1). Classification (NCBI taxonomy): domain Eukaryota; kingdom Metazoa; phylum Chordata; class Aves; order Passeriformes; family Tyrannidae; genus Lophotriccus; species Lophotriccus pileatus. Next base: position 20,566,689 of record JAWWES010000024.1, on the reverse strand, counting down.
ACGATACCTTTGCCGTAGGTTTACTTGTAATGACCATGAAAATTAGACTGACATGAGTGAGTGGACTGATGATGCCACTTGAGGATACCAGAGTTCACATGGTTTTATTAAGCTGTGGATGACCCAGCTCCCTTCATGAGTTTTCCACTCAAGTACCTACTGTTTCTCAATACAACTATGCATGATGTAGGCAATTAGATCTGGCAAATGAGTACTGTTGTTTCATGCAATGATGAAACACTGCTTTCTTGTTTATCCTTCACTGCTCATCCCACTATTAATACTTTCTTTGGGGGTGTACATTACATCCCTTCCAGGCTTGGTAATTACATTGTCTGCAGTGTCCACCCGGTGAGGGCTGTCTGCTGATGAATAGCTGCATTCTCTGGGACTCAAACTCACTTCAGTTCAGCTGTGAAAAATTGGATTTTGGATGTTAATTATCCAAACAAATCAGCAATTGGTTTAAAGCATTGTTAAGGACAAAGCAGAGAATAAATAGCTTCTGCAAAATATGGCATTGTGAATGGCACTGATCCTATCTGCTGTAATTTGCCTGTCTCCCTTTGAAAGCACTGTGCAGGAAGAGGAGCTCAGCTTTTGGAGATAATTACCCATAGTGAATATGAGTACTAGCCTGTTTCTTCCTTGATATTAAAAGACAAAAGGAAAATTCATCATGTTGTTCTGCAAAAATAAACAAACAAAAACAAGCTAATTAAGACTCAGCCTGAGTCCTGCGGTCCTCAAGAGTTTTATGGATTTCAGTGTCTCTGTCCATCGTTTTGTGCTGCAGGAGAAGTGTTGGCAAGGTGGGAAATCAGTGGTCAGAGTGTGCTGGAGTAAATTGTGTGCTGGAACGAGTTTGGGAGTCGATTTATGTCAGGCTGGGGCAACGTGTGTGTATCAAACAAGCTGCACATGCACACACAGTATTTAAACCACAGTAACAGCAGCAATGAACCCAGCACACAGGTTTATTCTGGTGGGGAGAAGTGAGGTGAATGCTCATATAAAATGGGGGTTGGGGTTTATAACTAATGAAGGTATCAGACGTGTGTTTTCTGGTATAACAACTTGAGCAGTTTTTTTTCATCTAAGAAATGCATGTAAATGGTTGTGTGGCAGGTGCAAGATCATTAAACCAATTTTACCATTACTCTTTATGGTTTAATCGCCAAAGATTAGGGCCTGAATTATTTATGAATACCTTTCTGCCGAGCCATCTTGTTTTGTTGTCTTGCCTAATCTGATCTGCTCCCTTATCCCTTACCTGCACAGTAAAGTAAATCTGGTTTAGGATTAGTGAAGTGTTAATTCTTATTTGATTCTGGATGAGTGCTGCTTGTGGGAGTTTTATTTTTGCTTAATGAGACTGTACTCTGTTCAGTTCTTTAAAAGAAATTCCTATTTTTATTGGAAAGCTGGACATTTGAAAAATCTCTCCAAGTTATTTCCTCTACTACCCCCCCAATTTAAACCTTTGAGTCAAGTGAGAAAAGAGAATTAAATGCAGCTTCTGCAGTGCAAGATGCAGAATCCTTTTGTGCTGTTAGACCTGGACCTGTTCTCAGGTAGCCTGAAAGTATTAATTGATTTGGGAGTAGTGAAGGAACCAGTACTGGCCTTTGAAACTTTTTTATTGCAGCTGGGGGGGAGTAGAGATGTTTAATTTTTTTTCTCTTTTTTTTTTTATTTGTCCTAAATTAAGGGTTGCACTAAACAAAAATAAGAATTTTAACCCAGTAAGAATGCAGGAATGCAACTCTCTGCAGTCAAAATGTGGCAGAACAATAAGTCACCATAGCTCAGCTCAGATGCTCAGTCGTTAAAATATGAGCTCTCAACCTGCCCCAGTTTTGAGACAGAATGTGTCAGTTTGAGGTTTCTTCTTGTCTCTGATCACAAAGGCAGTGGTGATTGGCCTGAGGAGGGGGTGCCCAGTTAATCACCATTCCTGGCGTTGCCAACCCATCCCTTGTACCCAGAGTTGGCATCAGAGTTCCCCACTTATTGGTCTCCTTCCTTCATTGAACAAGATAAAATTAGACTTGGGGGAAAAAATTCAGGCTAGAATGTCGTGGTGTGATCTAAGTAATAATGGGCTTGCAGTGTGGTGTGTGTCCCTGGGGAGAGCAGCAGCTCCTGCCCCACTGTGCCTTTTCCCTGATGCCCAGATGGTGGTGTCTCTTAAAAGATTTGTTTGCATCCTCTTTGAGCACCAATACTGCTTGATTTGGCAACCTTTGCCACTTCAGACACTGTGAACCCTACAATCTGCTTTTCAGGTGATTTTTGGTTGGTTGGTTTTTCTTGTTGTTGTTTAAAAGTTGTTGGTTTTTTTTTTCAAATGCCCAAACCCAGCAATTTAATTTAACATTATCATCTGTATTTCCAACAGATCGCTGAGTGGGTTGGAATTTTGTGCTGTTAAATGTAATTACTGTTTAAATTCTGTGCACACAAAAAGACAATGTACCCTGCAACAGGTTTATGTTGAGAAAGGCATAGAGCACAAGATGCCCAGCTAAGGACTACTAGGTTCCATTAATTAACTACTAATACTACTTCCATTAATCTTCCACAAGGAGTTGCATGTGATACAAAGAATGTGTGACTGGTTTAGTGGAACAAACATTGCATGTCAATCTTCAGCTCTTTTTGCGTTGACAGGTTTAATTTGGTGGCTACCCAGTACAGGTTTTAGTAATCTTACACGTTCTGTACCCGTCATTTAAAAACATCTGAGAATCCCAAACTGGCTCCTCTGTGAGGAGGAAGAGGGATCTCTTCAGTCAAAGAATGGTTTTTTGTAGATACTGGGTTAGGAAAACAGGGCTGTAGGAGTTGCACTCACATAGCTGGGCAGGCAGAGAAAAGAAATAATCTGTGACCAGAAACCTGGACAGATTAATTAGAATTTTCCATTTGTGTCTGATTTTATTCCGGTGGTTTTGTCACAAGGCCAGGTTGGGCGGGGCTTGGAGCAACCTGGTCTGGTGGAAGGGGTGACTGTGCCTGTGGCAGGGGGTTGGAATGGAATAGTCTTCGTGGTCCCTTCCAACTCAAACCGTCCTGTGGTTCTGTAACTGCATCTTGCAGCGAACAAAGCACAGGATTCTTCCTGACCCTGATGAAAGCAAATGAGCTTTTCGACTAAACCCCACCTCTGAACAATTGTTTTGCTCGACAGCTGTGGTTGTCCCGCTGCCATCGTCCCTCACAAAACCTGGCTCGGAGCACTGCCGTCCTGAGAGCACAGCTTCGGCCGGGCAAGGCTGGAGGTCAGGGCTGGTCCTGCCGAGTGTGTCGGGAATTGCCAGCAGCTGCAGCCTCCCTGTTTGGGTTTTCTGAGGAGAGCTGTCACTCCCGAGCAGGGCAGGTGGGGAGACGTGGCTGGCTGCAGGGTTTGCATATATTCATGAATGCCAGATTGGGATGTGGGGGGATGACACCTCGGCTCTGAGCACCTTCTGAGTAGCCTCTGTCTGTTTATGAGCAGGAGTGACACGTTTTGAGGTGCCTTTGGAGCAGTAACTCAGCACCAGGGCATGATCAGACCTTACTGCGATTCACCTGTGCATGTGCTTGGGAGTTTTTGGTTTGTTTCTCTTGTTTTTTGGGAGGGCTCATGGTATCTGCTGTCATGGAGCAGTGTGCTGCCAGGGAAGCACCGAGTGTCCCAGGGAATTTGGAGGTCTATTAGTGTTACTGTTTTATTGTTTACTGGTTGGTGCTAACTCAGGTCCTCACTTTACACGTAAAGATATTGCTCTGACAGGTTCATCTCCTTGTGACCTGACCTTGGCAGCAGTTAAAGCTGACTGGAGCCAATACACCATAACAGATCTGAAGAAACTCAAGCCAAACAAGAATTATTTCTCTACAACCCATGAGAGGATTGTGATGATATAACTAAAATGTGCTTTTACTGCATATGGTGATTATGATGCTCTTACGAGCTCAGGATTGTAAATTCATTGCAGAGTCATTTATTATCTGAAATAATCTTGTAATGGTATTTTCTTGTACTGTTTTTCTTCTACAGTGAAAATTCTTTGCATTTTTCTTAATAGTGTCAAAATTTCTGTAATGGCTTTTCTTATTAAATCCCTCCGGTCATCCTTTCTCAATAATGCAACTTTGCCAGCAAGCGTGCATTGTATGCATTGAGATTTCTCCATCAACAAAAGAATAATATGGACTGATGATTCAGAAGTTTCATGGAAACCAGTAATTATTGAGACATTGACTGTCATACATGTGCAGTTTTATGCAATATAATTTTAAACACAAATATTCAGACATCTCCTGTGCAAATAGTATGGTTTGTAATTATTCCTCTTTGCCATACATTTATATTTGAAAGTGCTAGTTGCCAGTTGCATTTCATGTAATGATAGAGCCAATCCTCTCTTAGTTTACTTCAGTATTGAAAGCTGTCACCTAAGCCAGAGAAAATGTTTATTATTTTCACAGCATCAATCTGAATGCACATGTTGGGTTAATGGTCTGACTCTGGAAAGTTTACCTGTTTTATGTTCATCTTGAGCTTCCAATTTGTTAAAAATTTCGTTAAAATCATTGCTGACAGAGTTCTAATGCAATTATGAAGTGGGATATGTTTTTTCTTCAGAATGAAGATTTAGCAGTCAGTCACAAGGATTGTATTATTTGTGATTTATAACTGTTGTCCCAGATAATAACCTGAGTGCTTGCAGAATGTCCTTGTTTTCACATCTAGTGATGATTGGATTGGATGAAAGCACAATTATAGATAACAGGAGAGATGAAATGGCTGCTACAGATACAATGAATTAACTGAAGTTTTGTTGGAAAATCAATACTAGTTCCTTTCACTGCAGCTTTCCTCTGTACTCTGTTGTAGGCCTCTGAGCTGGGTGTTACTTTCTTTGGAGCTTGCCAGACTGAAATAAATATAAAGGATGCTTTATCCTATTCTTTGCCCAGTCTGGGATCTCAAACACTGGAGCCAGTTCCGTGCTTTTCAGTCTCTTCCACTTTATTTATCTGCACATTGTCCTCATGGACACCTTTAACTTTTTCTAGGTTCTTTTTCTTGCTGTCACTTTGGACCTTGGAGACTGTGGATCCCAGAGTGAGGAAGCATTGATTTAGGTTAGGGAAATATTGCTTTGCTCTCAGCTGCTCCATCTGCAAATCACAGACTCTGCTTGTGTGTCCCCTCAGAGCTGGAACTGAGGTGCAGTTTGACCTCGGGAGCAGCTGTGGGATTACCTGGGGGTGTGGGTCTCTGGTGGAGCAGGTGGGGTAAAGATTGTCTTCTTTTGTCAGCTGAGAAACCACTATGGTGGCCTGTGGACGTTTGGTCATCATCATAGGCTGCTCAAAGTCTTCAAAAGTAACCACTCACCATGGCTGGACCCCTCCACGACTTCCCTTGCCCTGGCTTTGCAGTCACTCTCTGGGATCGCTTTGTGGGGTGCTTCCAACATGAGGAAGGCACCAGGCAATGGCACAGGACTGGGGATGCTTTTGCTTTCAGCCTCTCAGTGCTGTCCAGGCTCTTAAAGGCTTCTCCAAGCTGTGACTGCTGCCGTGGCCCCTCGTGGTACCCGCTCATCCAGTCTAGGAGCAGAGAGCCCGTCTGCTCCTCTGCAGTTCCTGCCCCTGTTCAGCCTCATCAGTCAGAAATAAACTGGTTTTCCTGCGTCCTTTGCTCCATAAAGGGGTTTCTTTGCTGAGAACTTTATTTATCGAGAATTTACATTGTTCTTTTGTTACATTTGTATTAAATGGGGGGGGGGGGGAATTATTATAGATGTCATCTGGCAATATGTTTGTCCATGCTTGGAGCTGGTCAAACCAGGTTCTGAGCAGCCTGATCTGCTCTGCTTTGAACAGAGGGCTTGGACTGGGTGATCTTCCCAAGCCCCTTCCAACCTCAAAGGCTCTGTGGCTTGGTCATTTTCTGTAAAAGCCTTGAACTTCAAGCAGGGAGTTACCCAGCCACACTGAGAGCTGAAACATGTTTTCTTTTAGTGATTATTGTGAAATTGCTCTGGATTTTGAAATGTGCGGCTCTGCTGTCAAAATAGTGTAAAAATACCCGCTGTGCTTTTCAATAATGAAGTTGAATTTTCTTAACTTCTGCAGTGTGGAGTGGCAGCACGTTGTGATCACACAGAAAAGCTAGTCCTGCCCTGCAAAGCTCACTTCTGCAGCAAAGAATCTGAGCTAGGTTTGCACACTTTTATTTAGTACCTAAATACAGACTTTTAAATGAGCAGAGGCTAATTATTGGTTTACTAAACCTAACACAACAATTCAAGATTATAAGAGAAAGCCAGTTGTTGGGACACTGTTGGATATGCATTATATTGCCATTAAATCTTAAGTGGAGGATAATTTTTGCTCTCCTTGCTGGTTAAATGAGATTTTACATATTGCAGTGTGTGCCATTAAGAAGATGCACAAGCACATCAACTGAGCAGTGAGAGATCCTTGCATGCTGCTTTTGTCATTAGCAAAAACAATTTAATAAGCTTCTAGTAAGAGGAGAAATGAAGCACATGACACATTTTTTATGACAGGGTTTTGAATGAAGGATGGAATCTTGCTCATAGGACTAGATTGGACTGTTTCTCACCCTCGTGTCTGTTAAATCACTGGAATTTGGGCAGTGTAATTCTTTTCCCTCTTTTTTTTTTTTCCCCCTCTCCCTTCCCAGTTCTGGGAATTGGGGATCTGTCATCTTTCTCTTTGTTCTTGGGAGAGAATCCCAGGAGTAAATCACCCAGCTGCAGGTAACCTGAAAGGAACAAATTGAAATGGCTTTGGCTGCGATTATTTGTTTGTGCTGTAAATCTCTTTGGGTTTTTACAGTAATGGATTGCTCCTTGTTGCAATCTCTGTGTTAAAGCAGTACAGATGTGAAGTCCCAGGTGTGTTATTAGCTTGAAATATGTTCTTTGCTTTGCATAATCAGTGTAATTATAAATTAGGATTCTTTCATCATAGTGGAAAACCTGTTACTTGTCAAGGGAAAGGGAGAAAAGCGGGCTCTGTGCAACATCAGAGGAAATTCTCAGGAATGCTGAATAAGGATCCTGCCTGCATCCCTTCGTGGGGGTCCATTATCTTCCATCTTCAATTAAACTTTTTGCAAAAGAGAAATGCAGAGCAGAACAAGGTCATACAAATTAATGAATTCTGGATTTCATGTTAATTGTAATGAAGTACAGGTATGAAAATCCAGTTCTCCTTCCCTCTTCTAAATTAGGCACCTGCAACAACCAAAGCTGGACTTTGACATCTGAACCTTGACTGCTTCAGAAATTAAGTCTTGAAATCTGGTGCTGAAGTTAAACAAGTTCCTTTGCATTTCAGAACACAAAAGTAGGGCAAGGCTTGCATGCACTAAAGAGATGAGTCTGGCTGCTCCTCTCTTCTTGCCTCCCCTCCTCTTGTAGAGGAGCAGCGTGTGACAGCCCCGTGTGATGGTTGAATCTCCTGATGCGCACTGTGAGCAGCGTTCTGGCAGGGCTTTTGTCACCTGCAGTGTCAGACTGGCTGACATCTGCCCCAGGCTCCTTCTCCTTTACTTTGTGCCTCTTTATGTCTCAATCTTTACATGTCATTTAACCTGCTTTCCTTACGAGGTGGAAGAATCTCGGGGGGGTTTCCTCTTCTGCCTTTGATCTTGGTGTCACAGAAAGTTACTGTGCTGATTATTTTAGCCTGGAGTAATTAAATTATGCCATTTGAGGGGGTGGGGGGGGAAATCAGCTAAATGCTTCCTGCAGAAGAATAAGCTTTTTAAAGCCTGTCCATTATACTTTGTTAAATCATAGAAGTTTGTAACTGCCTTCCAGGTGCAGGGGTTTGCTGTTCAGTATCCCCCAACTCTCTTGCATGGATGTCACTGGAGGCTTGAAATTTTATTGCCAGAGTTTAGGACCAGATCTGTGAGTTATGTCCAAATTCTGGGGTGTGACAGAAATGCAAAGGTTACCTGTGTTCCAAGTCAGCTGAGAGATGAAACCTACAGCCAGACTGATAACGCTCCAGAGGGGTACAAATACAAGCAAAATAGAAAGAATAACTTGGGTCCAAGTTTGTCACAGAACAAGCATGAAAGAGCTTGAGAGTTGCCACTCAGGTAGGTGTCAGTCTCTTCTCCCAGGTAGCAAGTGAGAGAGGAGAGGAAACAGCTTCACTTTGTGCCAGGGGAGGTTTATTTTGGGTATTAGGGAAAATTTCTTCATTGAAAGGGTGGTCAGGCCCTGGCACAGGCTGCCCAGGGCAGTGGTGGAATCACCATCCCTGGAAGTGTTCAAAAAAAATGTGTGGATGTGACACTTTGGGACATGGTTTAGTGGTGAACATTTGGGGCTGGGGGGTTGGCAGTTCAACTTGGTGATCTTAGAGGTCTTTTCCACAGCCGTTCTGTGATAACTTGGAGAAGGACACAATTTAACCTTGGTGTTGGCCAGGTTGTCACACTCAGATGGTAGCACTGCAGACACAGAGCTAGAAATTATTGCACTTGCATTAAACCACATGAGAGAACATATATGACTTGTTAAAAAATCCCAGAAATCCATCAGTCCTCATCTATACTCCAGCAGAGTTTAAATTATAATCACTTGGAAATTTATTAACCGAGAGGTTAAGTGGAGTTTTCCAGTCTCAGGACTTGAGTCCATCCAGTGCCTGGATAACAGCGAGGAGCTGCTTCCCCAGCGAGGAGCTGGTCCCTCCTTCTCTGCAGGAGATGCTGAGGTGGGACATATCCCTGGTGCCAGCCTGGATGAGCTGAGTGCCTTCCTGCAGAGAGCTTTGGGTACCACCCTGTCATGTGGGGCTGACTCCTGTGGCCGAAGGGAGGCTGGGGCTGTGCAGGGCTGGCGTGTCCTCAGCGTCCCTCTGGATGTTCACAGAGGGCTCAGTTTGGGTTAAAAACACAAGAGTTTGGTTTTTTTGTTGTTTTTTTTCTTGTTACTGTTACCAATAACCTCAGGAGCCAGAGGTAAGTGCTCCCTAACTGCAGTCCCGCATCCTGTGTCATACAGGAAAAGAAAATATTTTTGTTTCGGGGCTTTATTGTGCCCCTTGTTAGTCTGGGGCGGGGGGGAGAGTGTATTCTGTGGTGCTTTATTTTGGTTTGTTCCTCATTTGCCTTTTAAATGCATTTTTATTCTGTTCTCAGTGTGGTTTTTCTGGTCATTGCTTCCAAGGTTCCACCAGGGTTGGGAGCTGTGTTTTCCCCTTGCCTCGTTTATGGCAAGATTTGGTTGGCAGCCTGCTACTAAATAACAGTAAAATAATAAATATCACTTCTTTTACCAGGGAAAGGTGACCTTCCATACAGTCACTGATAGATTCTGCCTTTTTGTCCTGGAGGGTGTTTAATAAATTTTCAAGTTGAGTTGATCCTGCATTACATCTCAGCAGGTGTTATCACTGCCACGCTGGTGGGAATGAGTGGCCTGGTAAGGGTCCTTGCTTTTGTCCTTGTTGCTCTTTATTCAGAGCAACATAAAAAGCCTAAAACCAGGTGAACACACCAGAAGTGAGTGCCTGCTTGGGTTTTTGTCTTTTGGTTGGTTTTTTTTTCCCTTTCCCCAGTGTGAGGTTGTGTGTAATGACTTTCTAGCAGCAGGATTTCTGAGACATGCTTGTGGTTTTGCATTTTCTTTACCTTGTTGTGGTATAATTATGAAGATCTTGGCAGAATTTGGTTTACACACCTGTGTTGAGTAGTGCTGTAATACAGAATTAGGTGTTGAAGCTCCTCATTTTGGTCACTCCAAAACCTTCTCCTGACTGTGAGGAAAGGGCTGGTGTCGGTCTGGTGAAAAGCTGATTCTTTAAATGAAAGTATATGAGGTTAAAAGAGTCACTAAAATTCTGTAATGGTTTCTTTAAAGCAGTTGTGGAGCAATCCCTGGCTGTGGGATCAAGTGTGAGATGTCCCAGGGGCAGAGGAGTGTTGGAGTGGCATTGCACCTGGATTAGGTGCTGTTCTGGATGGGGCAATAAAAACAAGGTTGTAATGACAGACAGACTGCACTGAAATGAGTGTGTAAAGCAGTTTTTTACTATGTTTGTAAAAACCTTTTCAAGGAGAACAGAAGTCAGAGCTGAAAACTCCTTTCTCCACGTTATGCCTGTTGTGATTCTTACCATGAGAAATGTGAGGTGTGTGCCAGTGCTGTTGAAGCACAGCCTTGATTTGGATTAGCTTGCGGGAATGTGGTTTAGGAGAATCTGATAAGGATAAAGGTAGGAAATCTTGATGCAGGCTTATGGAAGATGCTGTGGCAGTGATGTTCTATAGTGACCCTCAAGATGTTACAGAAACATCTGTTAAAGGAAGGGTCCTCACCTAAGGCATTTAAAATTGGTCAGAACAGGATAAAAGTACACCAGATCCCAAATTCCAGCATTGTGTTTTTCCCTTAAGAACCCAAAGCAGCAGCCCCTTTGTGGCTCCTGGGAATGGAGCCTGCCCTGAAATGCAGAGTTCATTCAAATTTCACATTTTGCTGCTTCTTTTATCACTTCCCGTGCAGGGTTCTGATGGGAGAGCAGGAGAGGGGAAGAAGGAGCATCAAACATTTTCAAGACTTTTGATGGAAATCTTTTAACCAGCTCCATCCCGTGCTGGCTGAGTTGGATTTGTTGTCACTTGTGAGGCCCCTCATTCCCCAGAGAGGCTGTGAAGCAGTCTGAGCACTGGAGTGCTGAGAACTGGGGTGGTTTTTTTGTTTCCATGACTTGTCACTGCTGTCACTGACTGTTCTTCCATTAATATCAAACTGTATCTAAGCAAAAAAACTTTCTGAAGAGAGGAAGGAGGCCTACAAGAGAGCTGGAGAGGACTTTTTTAGAAGGATACGTAGTGACAGAGCAAGGGGGAATGGCTTCAAAGTAGAAGAGAGTACGTCTAGATTGGATATATTAGGAAGAAAGTCTTGCCTGTGAGGGTGGTGAGGCCCTGGGACGGGTTGTCCAGAGAAGCTGTGGATTCCCCATCCCTGGAAGTGTTCAAGGCGAGGTTGGACAGAGTTTGGAGCAACCTGGTCTAGTGGAAGGTGTCCCTGCCCATAGCAGAGGAGTTGGAGCAAGGTGGTGTTTAAGGTGCTTTCCACTCTGAACCGTGCTGGGAATCTGTGATTCCATGGTGTAGCTTTCTCTTTTCTGCTTCAGAAAGATTCAGGCTCCCAAACCATCCACATCCTCTGTGCTGCCTTTCAGATGGTTCGAAGCTCAAACCCAGCAGCAGTCTCCAGTGACTCCTGCCGAGTGCAGCCCCTCCTTTGCCACATTTATGTGCTTTGAGTCACTGACCGCAGTGGTGGTCGGAAGCGAGCTGGGGGAGGGAGGTCAGTTCCTGTGAGCACGGCATTTAACCCACGACAGGAGAGCTACAGCAGGAGCTGTTCTCCCTGCTTTTTGGTTGTCTCACAGCTTGAGCGAGTAAGGAAAAATGGGGGTGTCTCTGGTCAAGCAGAAGTAAGTGATGTGCCTCTCTTTTTTGGGGGGGAGTTGCTGTCCATGCCAGATCCTCACTTGCTTTTGAACGTGTTTGCTTTGATTGCATCTGTTTCTGAAGGCTCGTGGTGATAACTTTGCTGTCCCTCCTTTTGCTGAATTTGGTGTTTTGGAATGCCAGAAAAACGCGAGCTAAGCGTGGTCAGTGTCATCGGGCTGGGGTTTATAGCAGGGAACATGTGCAGCCCTCACGTCCCTGACACGGGCTCTGCTGGGCCCTGGGCAGGGAGGAGAGAGAGGTGGGTTTGAGGAAAACGCTGGAGGTAAGGAAGCAGCATCAGAGGAAGGAGAAAGGTGTACCTGGTGGCAGGGTGGGAAAGGCTTTGCTCCTTGCTGAGCAGCAGGAGAGGGTTGGGAGCTAGTCCGGTGTAGGGCAAGGTGTGAAACAGCTGAGGAACTGTGGGCTTGCTTCCTTTCAGTGGAGCGCTGCAAAATCTCTTCTTCTAAAAGAAGGTTGGAGGAGAAGTCCCATGGATCAGCAAGTGTAGGGTGTGCCAAACCAGGAGATTGTCATAACGTTTCAGGGTCTCGCTGCTATCACAGACCTCCAAGATACTTTATTTTATTTTAAGCAGAGATTATTTTTGAATGCAGCTACGTGGGGACTGGGTGCCAAGTGCAAGATCTGAAACTGGCTTTTGTGGTGGGAGGAAAGCCTGGGAACTGGAGTTCAGCCATTTGGGTTCAACTGGTCTCTTTATTACTTCACTCAGTGGAACGCCCAAAATCCTGGTGTTTTATCTTAGTCTGACAGAAAATTACATCGTAGCCTTCAAGTTTGTGACAGCCTCTAAGAGAAATATTTCAAAAACACAGGCTTTCCTCTGGGTGCAAACAGTGAGGAGAACGGGAGACACTTGAGAAAGTCCTCAGTGCCGTGAGATTCCTGGTGGCTTTGAGTTCTGTCAGAAAGATTGATGTTATTAGTGAAAATACAAATTGTACCTCAGCCCAGGCATTGCAGAAGTTTTGTGGCCTGAGGTGATACGGAATAACCTCTGGGTCCTGGCCATGCCCCTCCTGGCTACTGCAGAAATTAACCCTGTCCTGGCTAGAGCTGCTCTAGGAAGAGTGTGCCCCATCCAAGGCTGGACCAGAGGTCAACGAGGAGGCAGTTCTGTGTTGGGTCCTGCAGGTTTGGTGTGTGCAGGAGAGCAGGCCATGGGGGCCCATCACCTGCTCTCACTTCTGGAAGCATCTGGCAGGACCACAGACATCTTGGGGGTGGTTACCTGGCCTGTGCCTGGGTCCTTATTTGTGTTGTCCCTCTCGTTTCCCACTTCCAGGAGCACCCTGGAGCGTGCTGGGCAGACAGTGGGTTTTACTTTCAGGAAATTCCACGTGAAATAATCCAGTGAATCTTGTTTTCACAAATCATTTTATGACACTTGAAAAAATATGTAAGGAAAGTGGATTTTTGACTTGTGTGCAAAAGGCAGCCCTTAGGGTCCACATCAGAGACAAAGAGGGAGAACCAGTTGGCTTAAATTAAATAAAAAAGAATGAAAGCCACTTCTCTGGCTTCACCCCTGCATATTTTTCTTGATTTAGGGCCAGCACTACATTTAGGTTTTAAGGCACTTGTGGCTTTCTAAGTTCTTCTTCTACTACTTATGAGCTTTATTTTCTGCTGCATTTTCTGTGTATTTTCTGCTGTGTGCCCACTGCTCTTTGGATGCTCTTGTTTAATGAGAGCTAACATAAGGCTTCACAAAGGATTTACTCTGCAAATGCCTCTGAGCATGAGTCCTGGAGCTTTCAGAGCCAAATTCTGAGCGAGATGGACGTGTTTGTTGAGTAATTACCAGTGGAGGATCTTGTGCCGTGGTTGCTTGACAGCATCATGTAGTAGAAGAGAAAAACTTGCATGTGAATTTATAAAAAAAGCATCAAAGCACCCAACTTTGCAGTACCACAAGTAGCTCTTAAGAGCTTTTAGCCCAGACCTAAGAGGTGTGTGATGGTGCCACTGGCTCTTGTTTAAAAAGTGAGGTGGCCAGACCTGCTTTCACAGCAGTGAAAAAGGAACTAGATTCTAATTCCTTTTGAAACTTTACAGAATCATACCAACAGGACAGTGCTTTTTTGTGGCAGTGGTTGAAGAAGAATGGGGACTGCTTAGGGTGACTGCTGCCTCATCATGAGTCAGCAGGGAGTGGCTGGGCTCAGCCTAGGATGTTCGGTTGTGCGCTGTTTTAATTTCTGGCTGTGCTGAGCAACTGTTAATAAGGAAGAAGTCCTAGTCCTTCCCCTAAAAAGCTAGCCCGTGGTGGCACTGCTGCTGTCACAGAGACCTTTCAGTACCCAGAGCTGAGGCATCTGCATAAACTCTTCCTGTGGTGATGTGTTTGCAGTAATCTATTGATCTGCTCTAATAATCCACTCTACTTTCACTGCATTTCCCTGATAAGTGAAATTATATTTGAATAGAACCTAGTACTTACAATTTCCTGTTTTCAGCTGGAAGGATGTTTTAATAGCTGGTCTTGAATCTGCTGAAAAGTAGATTTTGTGGTAGAAATGCTAATGAAGCTTCAACAGCAACAACTGGCAGCCACACACAGGGAATTCAGGGGTTGTATATTTGGGTGGCAGAGATCAGTAGGTAGGTTTGTGTCATCTGGATCTATTTTTTGACAACAAAATTGACTTTAATATTTTATGCCCTTTTCTAAAAAGAAATCTGTTATGTTGAAGTTTCTGCATTTTGAAGGCAGCTCGCAGCTAATCTTCCCGAGCAGTCTGCACAGCTCAGATTCCAGTGGATTTGCTCAAAAAGTCACATCCTGATTTAATCCCATTAGTGTAAACCCAGGATAATTTAGTTGATGTGGATGGAGGGGCTTTTCATGTCAGGTTTTTGATCTTAATAGGAATCTGGCCAAGAGTTAGGTTGCATTTTTTGAAGCTAAATCCATGTTCTTGGAGACATCACAGGGAGGCAAACGCTGTTCTTTCACCTTTAGATGAATCCTTTCTACATGATGCAGTCACCTCGCACTCCAGCAAGATGCTGGTAAATTCAGCAAGCCCACTTTAAAACAAGGGTATGGAAAGAATGTTTGTCATGTTTTCTTTGCCCTTTTTTTAGTGCATTCATGTTCAAATTTCTAAATTTGATACGTTTTCCGCTTCTCAGTCTTGCCGGAAGCATATATATTCATGTGTTCATATTCAGCAATTTTAAACCACAGTCCTTTTTAAACTGCTTTTTAACCTTCTCAGGGCACACTGGTAAAGCTGACACGGGGGTTTTGTGTAGCTGTGGGCTCACCACAAGTCCAAAAAACCCCAAATCAAAAGCTGCAGTCTCCACTCCGTGAAAGCCGGTATCTGGGTTTGCTTCCCCAGTCCCCACAGAAGCGAATCAAGAATGTTAAATTAAAGGCAAACAATCACATTAATCATTTCTTTCTCTGTGTTCCCCCTGGATCATATCTTAACAGCATCTTCTAGACCAGAGGCTTTTGAAGGAATGTTAATATTTTATGTTCGGAGGAGTAATAAATAGGGGTGAAATGCAGCCTGAGCGATTAAATCTGAAGGAATGGCACTTGTGCCATTCCCACTATGCGGAACACATTTCTAAATCACCCTAATTTAGGTTTATCTTACCAAGCCACGCAACGTTCCAGGCTGCAGCACTTGCATTGCTGTTTGGAGAAATCCTTTTGAAATGTTTTTTATCTTTTATATTTGCTCTTTTATTTTGGGTGTCTGTAATGAAGAAGTAAATCATTAATTAAAGGCAGCGTTACCGAAATTCCGCCTGTCTTACCAGTCAGTCAGTTTGACAGGATTATTAAGGCTGGATATATTGGCTGTAATAACTTGTGAGTGAATGGCTCACCCCTCTCCTATCCCTTCCCCTTCCTCAAGAACTGGGGTGAGCGATACTCTTCTAGGAGTAGCACAAATTTTCTTCAGGACTAATAGAACAGAATAAATATTGACCTTTTCCCCCCTTCTTCCCTCAGGTTGCCCTTGTTCTCCTTTCCAAATCAAATGTCACATTGACTCCGGTCCGGTGTTGGAAGCATGTGGGGACCTGCAGCACGTCAGCTCGGCACAATGTCTCCATCAGGCTGGAAGGAAGCCCAAAACCAAAACTCCACTGGCCAAAATGCATCCTCTGCAGAAACCCCAAGGCAAGTGGCTTTGGCCTTCTAGAAATTGTACAAGCTCCTGCGGCACGGAAAGTGTAGTATCTTTAAATTATTGTTTTAGTTTGAGTCCTGGAGAAATGGTTATTTTATGTTGTGATGTATAGCTTGGCAGGGTTTTATGATGTTCATTTTTCCCAATGTTAGATAACCACTTCAGGGAGGCCTTCAAGAAGAAATTGATTCAGCAATAACCAGTTACTTAACATGTTGTTTCATATTTCCTGTTACTGTTGTTATACAGCTGTGAAGTGCAAGTTTAGCAGTATTGTTTACATTTTAGGTAAATTTGGGTTTTTTTAAGTATTTTAGGTAATAGTAGCTAATTATTTAAAGCTGGTCTGTTTTCCATTTATTGCATGGCGACAGGAAATGCCTGAACGAAACGACTGTCTTTTAAAAATGAGGAGTAGGAGCTAAACCCATCACATATGGGCTGTGATACTTCCACAGACCTGCCAGCTCATTGTCAAAGAGGTGGCAATCCCAAAGCATGGTGGAAGAGGAGCCAGGAAGAAGCATGATCCAGCTGGTCTCCAGCTGCTCTTCTGGTCTCCCCAGGCTTCTGGGGGAAAAAAAAAAAAAAAAAAGAAGACTTCAGTGCATTTCTTGAAAGAGGATCAATCGTTTCCATGTTTCTCCATCAGTGAAATGACACGGGGCCTGTCTTTGTGACGTCAGTTTGCCGAGTGCCCTGCTATCACACTTCCTGCTTTGTAGAATTAATTACTCTTATGTATGCAATGGGTGCTTGCCTCAAGGGAACTGGGGATGCAAATACCACAGGGGTGTTAGGAGCAAAGGAAGGTAAGCCTCAAGGAGATACTAAGTTCATAAACCGGAATTTTTTTAAGATACGTGTCCATGTGATAGATTGTCGTTGTCACGTGAAAAAAATGATGTTTTGGTGCTGTACACGCTGAGCTGCTGCACCATCACCCCCTCCCGATTCAAATGTCTGTACAAAAGCAGTTCAGCCTTGAACAGCAACAAAGCAAGCACTGTGTTTTCTGCTTCTGGAAGCAGACCTTAAATGATAAATTAATGTACTAGTTCGTGCCTTAAACATCTCACAAGGTCTGTGTCTTTATGGAGCTTTCACCCAGAGGTCTCGGTTGTTCAGGTTTAATTAGTGGGTGTTCCATGAATATTGTTAATACTGACAATAAAAAGGCACAGCAGAAGTGTCTGTTTTTTAAGAACTGGAATGAATTCATCTGGTGTAGATCCCTCGCTGTTGTACTCGTGGCACTGATTTCCAGTCACTGAGGACGTGAAACCTGTTTTTTGTAGGTGAGAATTTCAGAAAAGTTGGAGGGAGCCTACTTGGCTTGATTCAGTTCATGCTTCAGGCTTACCCAAGTAGATGAATATGATCCATTTCCGTCACCAGGACAGGAACTGCTGCTTCTTTCTGCTGCTCACACACCCCCAAGCTCTCTCTGGCGTTACAGCCCTGAGCTCAGAACAGGAGTCAGTGTGTCTGCTGTCTCATAAAGGATGGAAATGGTTAAAGAGGTGAAATAAAACACCCAAAGGTAAAATGCTTCCTTGACCAGTTAACTCTTGCTGTTACTTCTTGATGTCACTGTAAAAGTAGTCCAGGGAAGGGAGTCCCAGTGAAAATTCCCATGGGACTGTTGTGTAGTATCTGACACTTAAAAACCAGGATGAGCCAGCTTAGCCAAAGCTACAAATCCAGGTGACAAGTCTTGGTTATGGATGTGCCAGCCATCCTCCTGAAAGACACTTCTTTGCCTTGAATTTTAAATAATGATTTCATTATTTCTTATTATTTTATATCTTTTATTATTATTCCTTTAAATAAAACTGCTTTTAAAAAGTATCTTCAATTAGCTTATGTGTGACAGGAGAGAACAATACATAGGATAATTTGCAGGGGAAGGTAGTACCATTTTTTTTTTGTCTTTTATTGGCTTTGTAAATTTGAAATGGCTTTTCTCCCTTGTCATTGATCTTCTGTTACTCTGTGGGTTTTATACACAGAAAAGAAAGGAGAATACTTACTATACAATACTTCATACATAATACTTCAATGCTTCCTCTCCAGGAAAATGAAAACATCAAAATTTATTAAAGAAAAAACCCAAAAGTTTTAATTGAAATTATTCTCTTGAAGGTGACATTTTTAATGTATAATATCCTTACTACTTCTTATGGCCATATCCACAAAAAGTAGTTGTGACAGTGCAGTGCAGACAATAAACCTTCCTTTAGTTTTCTGTATGCTTTTTCATGCAAGATTCTTTCTTCCCAGGGCTTTCTCCCTAGAGCCACGTGGCTGCCTTATTAAGACCTGTTTCTTGTTGATTTGTTGGGTGTGATGTGCTGGCATCACCACCTGAGGCTCCAGAGGCAGCTCTCTACCTCCACCCAAGGATGTGCTTTTGGGCCATTTATTCTTCCTTTGAGTGTATTTGCTCCCCCAGGGATAACCCTCCATAGTCTTCCCCAGCATCTGTGTTTTTTTTTAGATCTCTTCTTGTGCAGGACCTTAACTAAAGTTAGTAAATCTGCCACTGTGTCTCACACCACTTGATTTTTTTTCTTTATTAGGTCCTCCCAGCTTTCTCAGCAAGTCAGGACAGCCCCCCCAGACAGCCCCCAGGCTGGGATGGTGTGTGGGAATGTCTCCATCCAGTCTGTAGTAAATGTGTGTTGAGTGTTTGCTTTACTGTAGAGAAGGTACTTGTGAGAGAGGAACTCATGGCCATGGGAGATGAAATAATGCCAAGGCTGAGATGCTCATTTTGCAGTGAGGGAAGGGCCCCATGTTCCCAGCTGGTTTACAGACCCAGGGCCAAGCCTGGTCTATGCCTTCTCTCACTTATTTAAACCTTGCCTTTGACTTTTCTGATCCTGTCCTGCTGCTTCTCGTTATTTCACTTGTTCCGTCTGCAGCAAAGATTTTGTGTGTTGGGTTCTGCCTCCTCCAAACAGCTGGGTTGCTGTTCAGGAGTGGGGAAATACCATTCCAGCATGTGGCTTCAGCCTTCAGGCAGCACCTGAAAATGCTTTGTAATGCTGATATCTCTTCCATGCAGCAAACTTCTAGCTTTAATTAGAATCAGAGACTCACAGAATGGTTTGGGTGGAAAGGGACCTTAGAGCTCCTCTTGTTCCCCTGCCATGAGCAGGGACACCTTCCATCAGACAGAATTGCTCCAAGCATCGTTCAGCCTGGTCTTGAACATTTCCAGGGATCCAGGGGCAGCCACAGCTTCTCTGGGCAAGCTGTGCCAGGGCCTCCCCAGCCTCACAGCCAAGAGTTAATTCCTAGTATCCCATCTAACCCTGCTCTCTGGCAGTGGGAAGCCACTGCCCCTTGTCCTTTCACTCCATGCCCTTGATCCTTCTCCAGCTCTCTTGGAGCCTCCTTTGGCCCTGGAAGGGGCTTTCAGGTCTCCCTGGAGCCTTCTCTTCTCCAGGTGAACACCCCCAGCTCTCCCAGCCTGGCTCCAGCTCTTGGAGCATCTTCATGGCTTCCCTTGGACTTGTTGCAGAAGGTCAGTGTCTTCTTTGTGTTGGGGAGCTGGAGGCAGCTCTGCAGGTGGGGTCTCACCAGAATGGAGCAGAGGGGGAGATTCCCCCTGCCCCTCACCTGCTGCCCATGCTGTGGGATGAGCCCAGGACACAGAGGTTTTTGAGTGCCAGCACACATGGCCAGGGCATGTCGAGCATCTTCACAACCAACACCCCAGCGCTTCTCCCCAGGGCTGGTCTCCAAATGTTCTCCACCCAGTCTGTATTTGGGATTGCCCCAACCCAGGTGCACTTGGTCTTGAAGCACGTCTGGTTTGGTTGAAACTTTCCTTGGTGAGTAGTCCCTGGTAGGGTCAGTGGCTTTGCCTCCATCCTGATGTCTCCATTTCTCAACATTACTTCAGGAAGTAAAAATTCAGAATTAACAAGAGTGTTTTCCTGCTTCCTTTTGGTTCAGTGCAGAGTATGTTGTCTCAGGTGATTCAGGTGGATCCACTGACAGGAAAGGCATCAAATGTTTCCATGGACAGCAGTGACACCCAGTGTAAAGGCTTTGATATTCGTGTAGAACCTTCGGGTGCTGTGGACCAGGGCCAGCTCTGAAGGACCTGATGTGGGAGAAGCTCTGACCTGTCTGCCTGCTGCACTGTGCACCTTCTGCAAGGAGCCCAGAGCTTGCCTTTTTGTCTTCATGGGCCAGGTGGCCTTGTGGGTACTTGGTTTTACGTTGTTTTTTGTTTTTGCAAGGAGAAACATGGCCAGACACTCACATGGTATGCACATGAAAACCTGGTGAGCAAAACCTAGAGCTCCACCATCCTGTTTATGTGCAAGAGGATTTTCTTTTCCTTCTTCCCTGTTATTCCTGTGTAAGATAGGGTTTGTGGAGGTCTCTTCAGAATTGGACTGTAACATCTTCACTTGAAGATAGGAATTTTAGATATTTTTGGAGACTGATCAAATCAATCCTCTTATAGGAAGTGTTCCCTTAAAGCTCAGATTCTTGAATTCGATTTGTATCTTTCATGCTGAAATAAACTCAGTAACGCGGGGAGTTTATAATCTGACCTACACTCAGAGCTCCAAAATGCTGTAACAGCCCTTCCTCACTGACCTCAGGTGACTGTTCATGGACTGCTCTGGCAGCTGCTCCCCCTCCGCTGGAGCAGGGTGGACATCTGGGCTGATGTGGAGCTTAGAACAGATGCAGAGCCTTCTGGAAGGCAGGGACAACAAGAATTGGCTTTTCGGGTGCATGTGCCTCCGTTTAGTCTCCTAAATCAAGTAACCCTGAAATGACATCCAGAACAGTTGCTAACTCAACTCCATTACAGTGCTGATCACATGTGCCGCATGGAGCATTGAAAAGCTTGGAAATGCCTGGAAGAAACTGTTCTCCAAAATGTTACTTAATAAAACACATAGTCAGAGTTTCCTCATTTAACGTGTCAACTCTGGATAGTCTAGACTGGAGGGGACACTTGGCAGTGCTGCTCCAAGCAGTGTGTGCTTTGGGAGCAATCCCACGGTCAGTTTTCCTGCCTTTCAGTGTCAGCTCTGCCTATGGGAGTTGCTTTCCCTGTGTGAAAATATGACAGCATGGGAACCCATCTCCATGGGTTGCTGCTTGTGTGTGATAAACCATTTACTCTGCAATCAGTGGAAGGTCTGGATAAATTTCTTAAAATGACATTGCATTTTAAGGCCATTTTTTTGCAATGTTGTGTTAAACTTTGTACCTTGGCTTCCCTGTGGGTCCTGAGGTAGAACGTGTGTGTTCTTACAACGCGTGTTTTATTTATATCATATGCAACCCGACGTAGAATCAAAAGAGGAAGGAAATTTGTGAAGACTCTGTACCACAGAAGAGAGGGGGGAGGCAGAAGGGGAGGAAGAAAAGCCATTATGTTCTGCCTGTGGCATTTTTGACCAAGCCAACACAAGGCACTGACATCCACGGTGGGATTGGGTTTTGGTGTTTTGTTTTGGGTTATCATTCCCCACCCAAGTCCCCATTTTCTTTCACAGTGTGAGAGATTCAACAGAGTGCCTGAGTTTTGAGAAGTGATGGGAGGGGAAGCTCGTTGGTGTGACTGAGGTGGTGAGCAGGCTTGTGAGCACGAAACGTAAGCTGTGCATCCTGTTTGGCAACGAGGAAGCGGCGCAGCTCTGCGAGCGCCTTGGTTTGTTCGCGCGGCTGATCCAGCTGCAGCAGCACAAGGTAGAAGCACATCAGCTTTATTTAGCAGCTGGCTTTGGTGTAAGCAGGACTTCAGGACTGCACCCTTGCAGTTCATGGAGAATGGGAGAATGCGTTCCCTTCGGTCCGGATTTTGTTCCCAGTTCAGGATGAAGAAGATGGAGATTTATCCTCCCGTTTTTTCCCTTCTCTTTTGTTAGTACCTCCTAAGCCTGTTCATCTCAAACCTGGGCAGGAAAGAATTCCTCCTGCGCCGTCTCGGCCTTTGCCAGCTGACCCCAAGTCGTCGAGGAGCCTAGCACCTGGAGAAGAAGAAATACCGATATCAGCAGGAGTCAACACGCTGATTGAGAAGTTTGAAAGCATTAGGTAAATATGGCTCTGCGAGGTCTGCTCTCCCTTTTCTGCATTTTTAACTTGGAGTATAACAGTAGAAAACCTTAACTGTAGTGATCACACAGAAAAAGTCCTCTTGGCATGTTTTCTACTGGAAGTGCAAAACTTCACTGAGGATGGAGTGTCTTTTTAATAAAAGCTGGATTTCAGCGAGGTTTTTTAGTTTGTAGTGTACAGTTGTGCTCAAGGAGCTTGAGACCTGCTGAGTTTGGGAAGGTTGTACCAGAGACAAGTGGCCCAGAGTCTGCTTTCAGTAACTTGGCTTGATCTGGGATTGCATCATAGGGACTTGATTATTCTAATATAAAATATTAGAATTTTCTGTCTCAGATACAATATACATCAGATCTTGCTTCTTGGAGGCTGAATTGCAGTGTACTGTGAAACAATGTTATATAGAACAGTGTTTCCTCTGAAACACTGTATATGAGTGACACTAAATTGGATAAAATATATGTATTTTGCTGTAAAACCAGCTCAGTTTACAAACTTTCTCTGAGGACCAAACATGCCAGATGAAGCAGAGTAATTTTATTTTTCTTTTTCATAAAGAGGGGAGTGGAAAGAGGGGCACCATGCTGTGCCTTGAAGTGTATTATCACCTGACTGAACCTGGTGTCTTTCAAAGAGAAAAAGCAGTGCCTTCTTGAGCTTCAGTACATGCTCTCTGGCAGAAAATACCTGGCCCCAAAGGCTTGGTTCTGCTAAAGAATGAGAGTTCCTGTTTTAACGAGCCCACAACCACATACTTCTTTTAAAGGATGATTCCTCCCTCCCCAGACCCTCAGACCAGGCTGTTCTTCAAGGCAACATGGGGAGCACTAAAGGCCTGGGGTTCTGGTGGGGCCATTTCGGTGGAACTCGGGGCTGGGGTGGCGTGTTTTTGTTGGATGTTGTTGGGTGACGGTTGTTATTATTGCCACGTGCACACACTTGCCCTGCTGGGATGGTCAGGGGGATGCAAGAAACACAACCTGAATCAAAGCACAGTCAGACCCTCTCCTTCAGGGCGCTCACGAAACCTCTGAGCGTTGACACGAATGACTGTGGTGCTTTCTCTTCACCCACAGGCAACCTGTACATATTCTTCAAAGAAACCAGCTAAATTTAGCCCTTAAGATGGAACCTGGCCCGGACTCCTCCAAGCAGACGGGCTCGTGTGACTGTGACACGGTGGCTTCCAGC
The DNA here is from genome assembly GCA_035583135.1 of Lophotriccus pileatus. Lineage (NCBI taxonomy): Eukaryota > Metazoa > Chordata > Aves > Passeriformes > Tyrannidae > Lophotriccus > Lophotriccus pileatus. Next base: position 20,543,700 of record JAWWES010000024.1, on the reverse strand, counting down.
GGCTCTTCCAGCACTGACAAAGCTGAAGCGGACGAAGCCGAGCCCGACGTGCCGTGCGGCGCGGACCTAACCAACACAGACATCATGAAAATTAAAGAGCTGAGCTTAGGGGATAACCAAAGCCACGACGACTGTACTGCTGGGAGCGGGAGCAAAGAGCCCTCTGGAGAGCTGGGCAGTAAAGACTCGACTGCGGAACTGAATGGGAACAGTAAAATTCCCAACAGAGACAGTGGCATTGACAGTCCTTCTTGTAGCGTGGCTGGAGAGACGTTCCCCAGCGAGGAAGGGGCAGAGCAGAAGAAACCCAGCATGGCTGGGAACCCAGGGGAGATGGAGCCTGACAAAAAGGGCACCAAACCTTCCTCTGCAGAGCAGAAGAGAGACTCCACGCAGGATGAGGACAGTGACATTGATGAAGGAAGCAGCGAGGAGCAAGAGACAGCAGAAGTGCCAAAGTTAGAGTATTTGGATGCAAACAAGGTAAGGGGGTTTGTTCATTGCTGGTAAGTGCTCTGAAATCTGACTCTGGTGAGAGATCCCTTGGATCACTTTCATACATGGTTTGGGTTATTTGGTTGGTTGGTTTTACATCAAAGGGTCGTGACAGTCAGCGTTATTTCCTGCTTGATGCAGATCCTAGCTTGTTCCTGACCTAGATAGTATCTTTTAGAAAGGTTCCCAGTCTTTCTTGAAAAGGTTTCATATAAGAGAATCCCTCACAGCCAGGGGTAAGCTGTTAAAATTTAAATACTTTTGTAGGTCAGGACTCACACCTTGTGTTTGTTGTCTGGGTTTGTCTAGGCTCAGCTTGTTGGAGCCTGTTGTTTTCGGTGGGTTTTTGGGGTGTTTGGGGGCACTGATTGGATAGTCCATCTTGCAGGGTCAGGACCTTGCATCTGAGTAGGGCAGGCATGGATTGAAATCTCGTCTCACACAGAATTTACATCATTTTTTTATACAAACCTGTGCTTTTATTGGTGTGACTGGTTCTTGAGTGTGAAGTTGTTTTGATGGTAGTTATCTCAAATGACTCTTCAGGAAACTGTAGGTAGAAGAGATTTTCTTTGATTCCAGAATAATGTAGTCCAGGCTGTTGGGTATTTACTGCAGCTGTATAAGATTAGTGACAGATTCCTTTGATTATCTTTTTATCAAGACAGTTATTTTTAGAAATAGTGCTGATAGAATGGGTTCAATTTCTCCAGAAAAAGAAAACAGAATCGTGAAAAATCGCTGCAAAATGTTCACTTTTTTTGTGAGGTTTTTTGTTTGTTACTTGGAGGTGTTTGGGTTTAGGGTTTTTTTGTCCCTCAGCCATCATGACACTAAAGTTAATACACTGGATTTTTGGTGTTTTAAAAAATATGATGAGCACCTGCAACTGATGAACTGCAGGTGAAGTGAAGCATCCACACCTCAGCTTGTGCAGATCAGGTGGCTCTGTTGAAATCACCAAACATATCACAATTTATGTCTGTTGAGAGCTTGTCCCTTGGGAAATGTGGCTGTTTCAGGGTCAGATCAGCCAGTGACTGTATAAGAGTGATGAAAATGGCACATGGGCCTGTGGTGTGCAAGAAGTTCTGTCTCTTAGGGCTGGACAAGGGTTTGTTTATACACACACAATTATTTTATATTCATAATCTGTGCAACTGAAATATTATTTAAAAGACTGGTTATCAGTTGCAACAGGCCAGTTCCTTAGCTGGAAGGAGCCCGTAAGGATCATTGAAGTCCCAATTCCTGGAAAATAAAATGCATTGAATTAAAAGATCTTTCATCTGGTAATTAAATTTACAGTTTGCAATGCTGTATCAAACCATCTGTGGCAGCCCAAAGCTGAACACCATGCTGAATGGTTAAGAAGTGCTTTGCTGACAAATGCCAATGTTTTATAAGACATCAGAGCTTCAATGGCTGCTTTTAAGTCTTGTTCCTTCGGTTAAGTGTCCATATAGTGTGAAATAATGCTGATAAAACATAGAGTTCTGAGGTTGTAATTCTCTGGAGCAGGCCTGGTGAGTTTATGAGAGGTATCTCCAGAGGAAGACTGGTTTGTTTTGGTGTTTTGTCTTGCTCTTCTCCCTGAGGTGCACTTATGTGATGCACTGCAGGTTCTCCCTTGCATTTTAAGTTGATTTCCCCTTCCAAAAGGCAATCTTGAGGCTGAGCAAGCTACGCCAAGTCACCTTGTTTCTGCAGCCACGTGGAGGGGGAAGGCTGAGAGAGTCACTGCCTCCTTCAGTGTAAGGATTGTGCCCTCTTCTGGGGACACAGCATGCGGAGCCAATTCCTGGTTAAGTGTGAAATGGATTCCCGTGTGAAGTGTCTGCATAAAATCACAGCATCATTAAGGTGGGAAGGGACTTCCAAGATCATTAAGTCCAACCATTACCCCGACATTGCCAGGCCCACCAGTGAACCCTGTCCCTCAGCACCACATCTGCGTGTTTTTTGGACTCTTGCAGCAATGGTGACTCCTCCACCTCCCTGGACAGCCTGTTCCAGTGCCTGACCACCCTTTCAGTGAAGACTTTTTTCTTCCAATAGCCAATCCAAACCTCCCCTGGCACAACTTGAGGTCGTTTCTTGCTCTTCTCTTTGATTCTGTTGCAGATTTGGGGCACTAAGGATTCAGGATTGGGGCGAGGGGCCATAGCTTCCAGCGAGGAGAGCCGGTGTGATTCCAAGTTGTCCTGTCCCATGGTTATCCTTAGGCTAGGGTTTCACATCACCCTTTACAAACCTGATGATTTCCCAGAAAACCTGCCCTGCTTGAAAGAAGAGAGGAGAGTTCAGTTGGCAGCAGCTGCTGGCTTGAGAGCTGGGGAGACCTCAGCTCCTCCAGAAAGCTTTATGTCGGGAGCCAGTGTCTTTTTTCTGCATACCCCCTCCTGCTCCTGGTACCAGGGTCTGCAGCTGCACCACGGGAGTAACAGCACTCCTGTTAAATATGCAAGTTGCTGTAGTTGGAGGAGGATGCATAAGAAGTACAGCTGCAGAGTGATTTAATGATGGCTCAGTAACTTCCTAGGGTACCAGGGTAAGTGAAGCTCATGAATAAACATGATTTTCTACTTCAGATATCTCTGCATCCTCCTCCTGAGCTTTCACACAGCCCACGGCTCAGGAAGTAACCTTACCTGATACGGGGCTGGTATTGTTTTATTTAGTCTGTTTAGCTCTGCAGTGTGATGTGGCTTCCTCTGGGAGTCTGCACCAGTCATACAGGTCTCACTATTAGCACAAAATTCCTGGAATGTGTTTTAAAATCTCGGGAGGGACTTACGGGGGTTTCCAGTTATCTTTCATCAAAATGAAAATGAGCGAGGGGAGCTTATTAGTTTTGATAACGTGTCTGAAAATGTCAGGAGCTCCAGGAGCTGGTGCATGTTAACCTTGATGATTACAAAGAAAAGAAGTGACATGAAAGTGAGACTGAGGGGCTGTCATGCTCCAAAGTCATATACCCAAGGCTTCTCCTGACTGCCTGGAAGCACTGAATAATGCTTCTGGGAGGGGTAACAGTGCTTCTTAGCTTCTTATTTAGGCGTTTTTCACTAAAAGTAACACGTGCTCGTTCATAACCACCAAAAAATGCCTTTCTCCGTCCGTCCTGCTTCCTGCTGTGTAGATAGTAACAATGGAGTCCCACGTGGACCTCATGCATTCACTGACACAAGCTTGCATTCTGCCTGTACGTGGCTGGAGTTTCACTTCTGGTATCACTGTCTGGTGTGTGTTGTAATATTTGGCCTGCAGTGCTGCAGGGCAGACTTGTGGATGAGATTATCCCCGTGTATATTCTGAAAAAAAAATGTGTACAGGCCACTGTTCTAGTCACGGTGCTGGTTGAGAAAATTCAGATCTGTTAGCATCATGGTCTTACTTTTAGGTATCTTAAGGAAAAGGAAATCTCGGTGCAACAAAGACAGCCAAGCATAGGATAACTTTTCTGTGTTGTTTTCAGCACTTTTGAGTAGGAAGGAGCCTATAAATTTTCTGGGACTTTCCGTGTTCTTTGTGGGGCTGACTGGTGGGGTTTTTAAAGCATAGCCATGCTTAAAACTAAGCGAGGCTTGCTGAGAGCCCCTCGTGAGAAAGATGCCGACTGAATATGGTCGTACACACCGGTTGCATGAAAAATGGTTGCTGGGGGGTATTGCCCGAGTTTTCCCCTGTTGAACTTTGTATGTACTTTAAACTTCCCCAGTTTGCTTTTTGTAACAGCCAGGCCAGTCTTTTCCTCCGTGGATCCCTCCTTGTTCTGGCCACAAGAGCAACAGGCAGAACAAAATACAGTCCGCATCTGGCTTTGCAAATCTGTTTTACTTCTCCTTGAGAAACAGAGGCCATGAAATATCTTGTTGCTGGTGAATTGAATGATAGCTCAGGCTTTGTTAAAGCTGTGCTGCCGTGGCACAAGATGAGGTTAGAAGAGTGGGACTACCTCACATTTAATTAATCTGCAGTTTCCTTTAAAATGTTATGTCCATTGAAAGGCAAATATGTTGCAAATTTAATCTGAAAAATGTGCCTATCTGCCTCTAGCAGAGATAGCAACTGAAGATAGAATCACTCTGTAAAACTGAGCTCAAGCTGAGAGTCTGTCCAGCCCTTGTTTGGTATTTAAGCAGATGTCAGCAAGTTTTTTTGAAATATAAACTGAATTGCAGATGGTGAAGGTCAGGAGGTTAAAAAGCGCCTGTGCTATGTAAAGATTTACTTCTGAGTACAAACTTACTTTGTTGGAAATAAACATTTTTCAAGTTCTGAATTCAAACAGCTCAAAGGATGCTCTGGGTGGGTGGCTGGCGTGCCACCTTTCGTTTGGATGCTCCTCTGTGCCCAGCAAAACTGGCAGAGGAATTCTTTCTCAGCGGGAGATCCTCGCAGTTACTGGGTTTGACTGGCCAGCAGGGCACTTCTGTGGGAGCTGTAATAAGATGGCCTTGCTTGTAACAAGTTCAGAACTTCATTGTGCTGTGATTTTTGTTTTTTTCTTCCCCCCTAGACATTAATACAATTGGAACAGAGCAGAATGTTGTGTACCGTGTTAAGAGAGCTTAGAGGAGTATTTGAGCTGATGTGAAATATTTCAGGAGCGCAGCAGACGGAGCCCGTGTGGAAACTTCACCCGTGGCATGGTGAAGTTTCCACACGTGAATCTCCAGATTCATGCCTGGAAAGGGAGGAATGGCTTCAAAAGAAGCCAGATGCTGCTTCAAATGCAGGAAAGCTATTCACTTTCCTTCAAATAATCCTTGGATCGTGGAGCTGTGGGTGCTTCATGCCACATGGTACCTCATTCCCCATAGGATAACCATGGGTCTGCTTTGTTTGAGTTCCTGGCTTGCTTTGGAAAGCCTTTGAGGTCTCTCACTTGTACTGCAGTTTGCCTAAATGTGTGTTTGGGGTGGGTATTTAAATTTTTCTTGTCAGCTTTGTTTGGAAACAAAATAAGATGACGTTGAAGAAGCTTAAAGAAAGCATTACCTGATGGTGATATGCCTGGAATCCCTGCCCCAAATGCAAGCACCAGAGACAGGCATTTGGGATGGAGCAGTGCTGCTGGTGAGGGGCCCAGGTGCCTCCTGAACTGGAAACAGCCCCGTGTGTTTAATAGACTGCAGCTGGATCTTTCCCCTGTGGATTTGTGTGTTCCTTTTGTGAACCTGTGTGAAGGTGACCCCCGGCAGCGCTGGGTTGCTTGAGGAAGCGGCTCCTGAAGCAGCACCTCGGTGGTTTTGTTTGATGCCCTTTAGTTTTTTCCTGTGGCAACAGTGATTAATTGCCCCCAGTCAGTGCTCTCTGTTGCCTGAATCATTTATACACCTCTTACCTTCGTCTCAGGTGTTCTTTTTTTTCCCCGGATTCAGCCCAGCACAATTTCCCTACATTTGATGGTCCTCGCTGCCTGTTTTCCTTGTTTGTATTCCTGAACATAAACCAGCCAACCCTCCCTTCTGGACTGGTTTGGTTACATGTAAGCATGGCATTTAAACCCTTAAAAAGAGGGTTGGACAGCTAAAGCCTGCATTCTAATAATTCAAGTATTTTTAAGCGCTTAGAGAGCAAAGGGTCTGTGTAGCTTTTGGCTAAAGTCAGTGCTTTATAACTGTATTTAGGGTTTTTAAGTAGTTCTTTCTCATTTTATATTTTTAAATGAGCTTAATGAAAGACTTCACTGAGCGATTTGGGTTACGTTGCCGAAAATTCTTTCCAGGGAATTGGCCTGTGTTTAAAGCTGCACAAAAATCTTAGAAATATGCCATGGAGAGTAATGCTGTGCTGGCCAGGGAAGAAATCTCGCCAAACAGTCTGGTTTCTAGTTGTCTTTTGAGTTAAAGGACCCGAGTCCAAAAAGCAGAACAGTTGATTTACAGTCCAGTGCCTTATTTTCCAAATAGGCTAGACTTGTTTCCAGGTTTTTAGAGGATGTTTCTGGTTCTTTTTATAAAACCATGATGAACTCAAGTGATGTCCTGACCAGCCACTGACTGCATTACCAATTAGTTTTTCAGAAAATAGCTTTAAAAATGTCTCTGGAGCAAAGTGGATCCTTTGATGAGGGACACAGAGCAGATCCTGAAATGTGTTAACCTCCTTCACTCCAGACCCCTCTGCTGGCAGGGATTTTGGCCACTGACAAAATGGAAAAGAGAACAGTTGATGAAACTGAGGGGTGTAGGTGCAGATGGATTGTAACTTGGTTATAATTTGTGATGGTTTTTCAGTGTACAGAGCCCCAAAAGCTGTTCAACATCGCCAATGAGCTGCTCCACACGGAAGAAGCCTATGTTAAAAGGCTCCATCTCTTGGACCAGGTAATTCCCTTTTGAATTAACTCTCTTTTCAATGAGCAGCAGTGATGTCTGCTGTTGAGCCAGAGGATTAGGATGGCACAAAGGGGAACGGGAAAGCAGCAGCAGTTTAAGATACAGACACCATCAGCATTTGGTTCCTCCCTGGGCTTATGGGGAGAGGAAATCACAGGGGCACTGGAGACACTGAGAAATGATGAAATCTGTGATGGCTCTTTGATGTGCAAGAGGTTGGAGTCTTACTAAAATCAGACCACAGGGGTCAGCCCCATGCTTAGAGTGAACTGTGGTTTTACTGCTGTGTTTCGTAATTGTTGTCCATCATTTCTACACGTGGGGATGAAGTAAAACTGCTGTGACGAGTCTGAACTTACTTCCCCAGAAATACTGAGTTGACTCTACACAGCTCAGGCATTTCTATAATTATCTCAAAGGAAAGAAGAAAAAGGAATGTGCAGGAATTAAATAAAAATGAGGATGAGACACATTGCTAACAAAGGGCTTTTTAAAAATGAGTTGGGGGGAAAAAAAGGAAAAATGAAGTTGTCACCTGGCTGATAGAAGCTGTAACTTCAAGAGCCCTCTACCCTCTGACTCCAGGAGCTCTAGGGAAGACTTACAATGTTTATTTTACGTGAGCAGAGACTGTTTCTAGACCATAGAAATCTGGGGGGTGTCTTTCCCTTTAGTTCAGTGTGGGGTAGTCTATAGGATATAGAAACAAACAATCCTGCTGAGAAACAAAACAATCTCATGGTTTATTTTGATTTATGTAAATAGCAGCAAGTGCTCTTCAGGGACTGGATGTTCTTTGCAGCTTGCACTCCCAGACAGGAGATGTCTGATCTTATCAGTTGTTTCAGTCTTTTTCGAATTGCAGCTCATATTTTCTTAATTTTAGTGATAAATCGAAGTCTGAGTGACAGTGGGCTTGTGTTTAATGAACCTCCTGAAAGACCCCAAGGACTGGCTGCCACAAGTCAAAAATCCATAGCTCTGTTCTAAGCAGCCAGTTTTGCAAAATGACAATCCAAAGTCAGCGTGTCTGGGATCATTTTTTGGAAATAAACATTGGTGCTGTCTTGTCTTCTTGCAGGTTTTTTGCACTAAGTTGTCTGAAGCAGGGATTTCATCTGAAGTGATAACGGGCATCTTCTCAAACATTTCTTCCATCTATTGTTTCCATGGACAGTTTCTTCTCCCTGAGCTCAAAACAAGAATTACACAAGAATGGTGGGTAACTGTCGTTACAATTACTTTAAGAATGCATTTTCAAGAAACTATAGCAACCATAAAGCCTCGTCTGAGTCCAGATTTTTAATTGTTTAATGCAGTAGCTAATACATTAGTTATTTAATGCATTAGTGTGGAGTCTCTCAAGCATTTTTGACTTCAGGGATAGGTCTGAGCACTCAAAATTTCCAGAATACGTTTTTTGCAGTCCAAAGTACTGCCAGAGCTGTTTTCCTCACTGCATTCCCAACTCTCCTCTTTCTGCAGTACTAGGAAGGAATGAAATTGCTTGTTTTGACCTCTTAGACGAAATAAATATTTTCAAATACCAATTAAAATTTGGGTACTGTAATAAGTTGAAGGTTGGACTTGATGATCTTTAAGCTCTTTTCCAACCTTCATAATTCTGTGATTCTGTAGGTTGTAGTTAAGGCAGAAGTGCAGTGATGGGTAGAAAGTTAATTGTAGGTCAGATCTGGGAAAGTAGTGCTGACCTTTCTTGGTGCCCTGCATGACCAAGACAAGACCAGAGCTTGCATCTCTCTTGGCTGAGTCCAGCCTTCACACAGTTCATCACTGACCAGAAGGAATAAATGAGTCTCAGCGCCTTTGTGCCTGAGCTTGCAGGGGCAACTGTAATTAAGGGGAGGAAACCTGGAGAGCCTGGGAGTCAGAAGAGGGCAGAAGCTTGTTCACTGGCTGAAGAGGGTCTTCTGTGGTCAGACTGGGGGAAGAATGGCTGGCTCTCTGCCTGAGCACGAGTTTGGAGGAGAGAGATGTGTGGCTGCTGCAGCCTGGGATGGGGGTGGGTGTCTCCAGGCAAATACGTGCCTGGCCCCCAGGGATTACTGAGCTGAAGTGAACCATCTCTTTGCATTAAAACCTCTTCAGATGTTTGGCTGTGGTGGAAAAGATTATTTTTAAAATGTAAAAGTTTCCCCACAAGATTTTGTGCTGGGCAGAAGGGATATGTAGGTGTTCCTTTAACAATGCATAGTCAGTTTGAATCTGCCCTTCACTTAGAGAGCGACAGTGGGGGCAGAAATACCATCCCTTGTACATCAGGATTAATGTTTGAGGTTTCATCTGGGGTAATGTATGAATTACTTTAAACTAAACTTAGCCTGTCTTGATTGCACATGTGTCTAAGTGCTTGTGCATGTGGGAGACAGCTGTGGAAGTCTTACAGCTGTGTGTTCTCTCTGAAGACACTTTTGATTTCCAGAGATTTCCTTACTTACCTGTCTCTTTCTTTCTCCCAGGAGTGTCAACCCACGGCTGGGAGATATCCTACAGAAACTTGCTCCTTTTCTGAAGATGTATGGAGAATATGTGAAAAACTTTGACAGGGCAATGGACATAGTGAACACGTGTATGCAGAGGTCCTCTCCCTTCAAAGATGTTGTTCAGAACATACAGGTATGTTGTTAATTGGCATAATAAGGCTCGGAGATTGTTGGGATTTAGGAATAGTGCTCCCCTGATTTAATGTCCCCCACCAAGACTCAAGAACTACACCTTCCTTTCCCCCCACCGTGGCAATGGCAAGGTGGTATGGAATGGTATGGAATGGTATGGAATGGTATCAAATAACCTCTGGGTCCTGGTCATGCTCTGGCAGCTACTGGAAAAAACTAACTGTGTCTGTCTGGAACCAGGACTGAGAGATCCTCATTTATTTGTGTGAGTTTATTTGTTTCCCAGTGTTCAGCTACAAGCCAATACCACACTGATACTAAAAATACCCAGTTTTAGTGGCAGTCCTTTCTTCTCTTTTGCTGTGACACAGATTTTTCACGTAGGTAGCTTTTCTCCACTCGAGGTTTTATTTTAATTTTTTTGGTGTGGCTTTAAAGTAACAGAGGGCAGGGTTAGATTGGGTATTGGGAAGAAATTCTTCCCTGGGAGGGTGGTGAGGCCCAGGCCCAGGTTGCTGTGGCTTCTCCATCCCTGGAAAGGGTCAAGGCCAGGTTGGAGCAACCTGGTCTAGCAGAAAGGGGTCGGCCTGGATGATCTTTAACGTTCCTTCCAACCCAAACCATCCCATGATTCTGTGACTTAAGGGGAGTGTCAGAAGTCACAGAAGGAAACTTCACCATTGGCCCAGCAGTTCTGACTCTTTTTGATTAGTCTTCCTCATTACTAATTTAAATTGTTCTTTAATAAGCATATTTTCATTCTGGACATATATCACTGACAGCATGTGCTGTTGGTCTGGGTTTCCTGAGGCTCCTGAAGAGGCTGCAGTGCAGCCTCTTTGGGGATCACAGCTCCACAGGAGGATGCTTAACAGGGATTTTTCATGTGTATTCTCATAATTATACAAAAAGCTGCTTGGGGAGAGGGGAAGGGCTCTGCTTATGCTGGTGTGTCTGTAAAACCACTCTATTCCCCTCGGGCCCTGGGCCAGCTGAAGGGATGCAGGAGGCTCCAGCAGCTCGAGAGCATCCCTGTGCCAGTCCTGGGAAAGCAGATCCAGTCCTTTGGAAGGGAAGGGCTGGCGAGGAGTGGGTTAAGCTGAGCAGGGAGCACAGCTGCCTGCCCTAAATGGGAGGATTGTGGCTGGGCCAGCTGTCAGGAATCAAGTAATCCCCCAGCAAGCTGGGAGATGAGAGGCCCTGTGTGGAGGCTCAGGGCTGCAGCCGTGACTCAGACAGAAGCCTGGAGAAGCAGAGGCTGGGGGAGGTCCTCTCCTGCCATGCTGCTGCTCCACATGGCCTTGCCTTACTCTTCTTCTGCCTGCACTCACAGCAGGGCAGTGTTTGGCTGTCTTCAGCCTGTGCCAGGCCATGCACTTGGCTTTCTGCGGGGTGGATCCGTTTGGGAACGCTTTCCCTATGTGCACCGTCTACCTAAGCTGCTGATGGAATAATGGATATATAATAGACAGCTTAAGGCATTCACACTTACTAATTATGTTAAACCAGGGAAAACAGGAAGCAAAAGTCAGATTACTAATAAGTGGATGACTGTGACTTACCAAGTCGATTTTTAGCTGACTTTGAAGATAAACATACTTTGTGTTCAGTTCACATCTACCTGCTGGGGCCAAAACTTGATAGCTGGTGAGTTTGTTGTGACTTCTGGTTTGTCAGCTTTCTCCTTACACCATCACATAAATACTTCTAAGTATATACAACATATAGTTAATAATTTTATATTATTTATCTATATATTTATATATTATGTGTTTTGTATTCTCATGTGAATTAAACACGGAATAAACATTTACCTTTCCTCTAGTAAAGTCATTAGAATCCCAGTGTAAACTCTGTAAACTTTTATAATTGCCTAGGATGAACTTTTTCCTATTTGGAGCAGTTTGTTTTGTCAGTGCTGCCTTTTCAGAAGGGGGCACTTGCATGTGAATACAACTGACTGGGCCTTGAAGTGACCTCCTCCTCTGCTTCCCTGTTGCTGTCCTATGCTAAGGTTCATCCTATTGCAGAAATAAAAAGACCATGGAGAAGGTTCTAGTAAGTGGATTTGGAAATATAATCCAAGTGCTAAATGGGATGCAGTTTTGTGCCCTGAAATCTCTGATTCTTTCCATCTTGCTTGTATTTTTCTGGGAAATGTGGTGCTGCAAATCTCTGAAAGATGATAAATTCACTTCAGCTCCCCTAAACAGAAATACTGCTCACCCTGCTGCACTGTGACAGGGTGTTTTTGAAAGTAAACTTCCACCTTTGGACTTCTGGAAGGAGAGCCAGTGTTTTCCTCTCAGACATCCATGCCATTATCTCCAGGCTTTGCCGTGAGAACAGAGGGAGTCAGCAGAGTGGTGTGGGCTGGAAGATTTATGAGGAAATCGCAAATACTTGAAACAAGCGCCTTTCTCTGAGAAAGGCACGCTGAAGTTAATGTGGTGGTGGAGAGGCTGTTTACACTAGAACAGGCCACGTTAGTGAGCTGATGTAAAAATAATGCTGTGGAGAGGAGCATGTGTGCGTTATGTGGTTAACATGCTGCTGCAGAGTCAGATTACATCGCTCGCAGGAACTTCCTGTGCGCTTTAAAGCGAGTCACTGCTTCTTTCTGAGATTCTCATCTCTCCTTCTCTTTTAAATAGAAACAGCCCTTGGCTTCTTTTTGGCTTTTTTTTTTTTCCATAGGGATCCTGTGAAAACAGGTACAGTGCAGCACTGAGTGCCACTGCAGGCAGAGCACACTGGTGCCTTACGGGTGATATTTAGCGTAATCTGCCTCACCCATCACCCCCCACTTCTTGGTCAAGTGGAAAATAAGTAGAATTTGAGGCAGCTCCTCCTTTCAGGGGTGTGAGCAGTGTGTCTACTGCTCCTGCAGTGAGCTCCAGCAAGCAGGATATCCCCAGGGGCGTCCTGATTTTGTGTAGTCTGGGGGGAACAACAAGGGCCATGGGAGTGACAAGAGCTTTTCTGAGCCTGTGAGGAAACACACAGAAATCTGCAAGAACAGGGGCAATACCAGGGGCAGTTTTGGGTCCCTCAGGACAAGAAAGACCTTGAGGTGCTGGAGTATGTCTAGAGAAGGGAACAGAGCTGGGGAAGGATCTGGAGCACCAGGTAAAGATGAGGGAGCTGGGGGGGCTCAGCCAGGAGAAAAGGAGGCTCAGGAGGGACCTTCTCACTCTCCAACTCCCTGTCAGGAAGATGGAGCCAGGGTGGGATGGTCGGGCCCTGCTCCCAGGGAACAAGGGACAGGATAAGAGGAAACAGCCTGAGGTTGTAGCAGGGGTGGTTTGGGTTGGATATTGGGATCGTTTCTTCACTGAAAGGGTTGTCCAGCCGTGGCACAGCTGCCCAGGGCAGTGGGGGAGTCATCATCCCTGGAGGGAGTTAAAAGATGTGTAGATGTGGCACTTTAGGACTTGGGTTTAGTGATGGCCTCTGCAGTGTTAGGTTGATGTTTGGACTTGATTATCTCGATGATGTTTTCCATCCTAATGAGTCTGTCATTCCATAATGGTTGAGGAGGTCTTGTGTATTCCTCTGGTTGTAAATGGACATTTTTCCTTGCTGTTTAACACCAGAGGCAGGAATAAAACCAAACCCTCCTGTGCTTGTTTTCTCTCTCTTACAGAAACAGGAGGTGTGTGGAAACCTGACTTTGCAGCATCACATGCTTGAACCAGTGCAAAGGATTCCTCGTTATGAGCTTCTCCTGAAGGACTATTTAAAGAAACTTCCAGAAGAATCTCCAGACAGGAAAGATGCTGAAAGTACATATAAACTCCTCTCTGTCTAATGAGCACAATGAAACCTTGGGCAGTTTTTTCTTCATTTACCCCCAGCACTGTGGAAGAAATGGAGATTTGAATTAATCAAATTATTGCCAAACAAAGGGGTTTTGAATGCTTTTGGAGTAGAGAAGCAAAGGGTTGGGGTGCCAGCTCTGGGAACAAAAGCAGCAAATGGGCAGTGACTATATATTGAAGTTTGTCCTGGTAGAACATCTGGCATTTTTGTTTAATCCGTTGTATGGCCAAGGACAAAGACAGAAGGACATCCTTGCAATAGCCAGAGATAGAAACTAAGAATGGTTTTAAATGTGTTTTGTATTTAAAGGTATATTTCTTGCCAGGAAAACCAGTTGGACTCTGTTAACACAGAGAAATGGGAGAAATGGACTTCTCTTGGTTTTGAGGAATTATTGATCTCAGCCAAAACAGGGTCACTGTAGGCAGGCAAGCCCTGTTCTAGGAAAACAGTCTAAAAAACATGCTTGTAAAGACCTCAGTGAGCCTCAACTTTTAGTAGGTGATTCCTAGAAGGCGGGTTTTGCTGGACTCTTAGGAAGGAAAGGTGAAACCTTAAACGCACACGGATCGGCCAAATGTGCAGGAGGGGTCGTGTCTATAACAGCAGTTTTGAAGAAAAAATGATAATCAGGGAGGTGAAAAAACCCCAACCCCAAGGTGCTGTTAAGAGATGTGTTGTGGAAGATGCGTAACTGCTGGTGCCTTTCTTGCAGAGTCTCTGGAGCTGATATCGACGGCAGCGAACCATTCCAACGCAGCCATCCGGAAGATGGTGAGTAGCAATTCCAGGATGGAATTGGGATCTTGGCTGAGCTGATAGTCTCTCATTGCAGCAGGCTCAGTACAGGAGACAGGGGAGGTGTTTCAAATACTGTCAGTCAGGCTCTTTGAGTTCTGTTTATTGTAAGTGCAGTTGCTGTGGTTGTTGGGCTTAAGTGTCACTTTCCTTGTTCTTAAGGACCTAAAGGGTTGAAAAAGGAGGTCTTCATAAAACTCATTTTTTGCTTTTCCTCAAAAAGCATTGAAAGCATTCCAGTTAGGTCCATTCACAAGGTGTCCTTGCAGGTTTTCACGCTGGTTTTGCAGTCCTACAGGTCTTCAGCAGACGGAAGGCTGCTTTGATTTGATTTTGGCTCATCTTAAATGCACTGAGTGTGCATTCAGCGTGTGTCAGTAGCTTTGGAAAGCTGCACTTGGGAAGCTGGGCAGTCAGACCACAGATATTTTGAACATTAGCACGTGTTTTACCTATAGAAGAGCTCCAGTACAAGGACTTTATAGTTGGAGGTGTTATCCCTTTGGTGCACCCAGGTGTCTCAGGAGCTTTTGTATTTAATAGGTCTGAAGTGCTGTGTGTCCAGCCTAATACCCACTGGCCATTTGTGGGTGCAGGCTTTGTGTCCCCTTCCCTCTCAGGCTCTTACTTCCTCCCCAGCCGGTGGGGACACCAGGAGCCCACGTTTCCTGTGGCTGCTCTGGGGCAGTAACCAGCTGATGTCTGTGTATTTTCAGTATGTCTGAAAACACACTGAGGAAACCATCTGTTTCTGTTTGAGTCTGGTGTGTTCTCTTGATAAGGATGTATTTTGGTGGAAATTTTTCTGGTTTGAGGCCTCTAAAAACTCTCTTCCTGGGGGGGCTGTGTGCAGTATCTCTGCAGACAGCAGGAATATGAAGGTACCAGCTCGTGGCTTTCTGTGATGGATGCTTTTTCTGTTAGTACACATTGGAAAAGGCTGCTGTAATAATTTTGCTGCGGGAGGTCCAAGCCAAACCAAAAGGCAAGAGAGTGCTGCAGCAAAATCTCCAAAAGTTAGGGGAGGTTTGAATTAAGTGTTGGCTGCTTCCTCCTGTTGTGGTGCAGTAGAAGAAATAAATCATGCTTCCAAAGCTGATTTATCCTAGAAGTGCAGATGTCCCTCAGGTTTTGGATCTATTCTTAGTTTCCCCTTTAAAAAAAAACAAACATACTTATTGTTGAATAGTAATGAGTAAAAAATATGAAATAGATTCATCTCAAAATGTCATTGAAATGGTACAATGCTGGGTGACTAATCCAGAGTGGGGAAGAGAACTGAAGAGTATGCAGCAGGTATTTCATGAAAATGCAAAGACTTATTTTCTTTCCAACTTATTTACACTTACCACAAAAATGACACAACGGGCAATTGACCAAGTGGGAATAGATTTTTAAATTTAAATTGCTGGATTTTTGTACTTGCAGGAAAAGATGCACAAGCTTTTGGAAGTCTATGAGCGCCTGGGTGGTGAAGAGGATATTGTTAACCCAGCCAATGAGCTCATTAAAGAAGGACACATTCAGAAACTTTCAGCCAAGAATGGCACAGCACAGGATAGGTATTTATTCCTGGTGAGTGTTTTAGTTGTTCTTTGGTTTTCAGAGTTGTGCTCAGGTTGGATGGGCCCTGGAGCAACCTGGAAGTTGTCCCTGCCCATGGGAGGGGTTTGGCATGAGATGAGCTTTAAGGTCCATGGCAACTCAAACCACTCTATGATTCTATGGTACATTCCCATCTTTCTAAGCTCAAATACAACAAGCATTCACCAGCTGAGCCCAGCTACTCCTTCTGAGCAGCAGTTTTCCCTTGCAGCTTTTGCTCGAGGTTTTCCTTCCTTCTTCCATGCTGTGATTTTACTGATGCTTTATCAGGTCCAAAGGGGCCTTTCCCATCTCCCTCCCCAGAGGCTGAGTTTTTGTGGAGTGCCAGAGGAGGCTGTTTCCAGCCACACCACTTTGCTGCAGGAGGTGGCCAGCTCTTGCTGGCACCGAGAGAAGAGCCCTTGTGCTCTCAAGGCAGTCAAATGCAGAGGGAGGGGCAGCGACTGGCTGACAGGTTTCTGTCAGTAATGATCCCTGAGCCCAGCTTTCACCTTGAACCTGTTCTTAAGAGTAAAACACACCAGAGACCCAAACTGTCACCATGCAGGCTGTGTCCAGCATCGACCCCCCCCAAGTTAAACTCTTGCCTCGTTGCAGTTCAACAGCATGGTGTTATACTGCGTGCCAAAGCTGAGGCTGATCGGCCAGAAGTTCAGTGTCCGAGAGAAGATGGACATTGCAGGACTGCAGGTTTGCATCTCTTCTTTTCCCCTGTTGGTTTTAATGCTTCTCCACTTGACAGCCTCAGATCCCTGCTGAATCCAAGAACATAACGCTGTATGCGTATAAAAATGTAATAAAATTCTAAAATCCAGCTTTGGATAATTTCTGATCAGTCCAGTTTTTCCACTACAAGACCTTAAGGTGGCAGAGTGTGTCCAGAGAAGGGCAATGAAATTGGGGAAGGGTCTGGAGCACAAGTCTGATGAGGGAGCTGGGGGGATTCAGGCTGGAGTAAGGGAGGCTCGGAGGGACCTTCTCTGCAACTCCCTGAAAGGTGGGTGTAGCCAGGTGAGGGTTGGTCTCTTCTCCCAGGTGATGGGATGAGAGGAAACAGCCTCAAATTGCACAAGGGAAGGTTTAGATTGGATTTTATGGAAAATTTCTTCACTGAAAGGGCTGCCCAGCCCTGGCACAGGCTGACTGGGTCAGTGGTGGATCCACCATCCCTGGAAATGCTGAAAAAAACATGTGGATGTGGTGCTGGAGAACAGGGTTCAGTGGTGGACATAGTGGTGCTGGGTTGACCCTTGGACTTGGTGATCTCAGAGGTCTTTTCCAACCTTAATGGATCTGTGATTTGGGTTTGTTTTTTGAATTGTTGTAAGGTAACCATTCGGAAGGGAGTAGAATAACGGTGACTGTGTAGATGCTTTGATGGAAAGCCTTCCCTCATCCCCTGGCTGACACAAGGAACCACCCTCTCCCCTGCTGCTGCAGGCGGACTGGTTGATGACAATACAGATCCACAAGTTTTGTAGCAAGACAAGTAACTATGAAAACCATCCTTTACTTTTTCTACCTCTATACCATACTCAGAATGATCCTTTCTACTAAGCATTTCAGAGGATGTTTGTCAGTCACTAAAAGGGATGGAAAGACAAGGTGGCTGAGTAGGAAGCTGACTTGTTCTTTTTACAGGTCCAAGAAATTGCCAAGCAGAACGTGGCTCATACGTTTTCCATAACTGGAAAAAAGAGATCACTGGAACTACAAGCCAGGTATAGCACTTGTTCAGTCCTTGGGAGTTTTTAAAATATACATGGAGAAATTGATGATCTAGGGGCTGTGCAAGTGTGACAAAGCTTTAAACCATGAGGGGAGCAGCAGAGATGGGTAACTTGGATATGCACGAGAATGTTGGTCCTAAGCCAAAGTGTGTTGCAGTGCTGTGTTGATTGCCTTTATTGGATGCTTACAGTGTTTACAGTGGTGCTTGTAAGTTCCACTGTATCAGTAATTAAAATATTTTTGACATTTTCTAATAACCACAGTCAATAATTTTTCATAAGGTTTATAAAATAGTGGGTAGCAAAGCTAAAATCTTGATGGATATAAAGCTGTGAACTGAATTCACTGAAAATTCTGGAAGTAGAATGAGGCTGTTTCCTCTGTTTTTCTTTTAACAGGACAGAAGAGGAGAAGAGGGAATGGATTCAGGTTAGTACAAAACAGGGTCCAGTGTCTGAGGGCTCCAAATGGGCTCCCCTTTCCTGCAGTCCTCAAGCTCAGTGGGAGAGGAGGCTGAGGCATCAGTCCTGGTATATTCTTGCAGTTTGACCTGTACAGACCCTGTCTGATGGCAGTTCTAGTTTTTAACCTAAACAGTAGTGAGTTAACACCTCCACCCAAGGTTTCTAAGTTTCCCTTTCATTTATACAAGTCTAAGGTTTTTCATCAAATTATAATCCTGCCCATCTTCCTATGGAAGTTTGGGGTTTTTTTGTGATGCTTCTCACCTTTACTGGAATTTTTGTCTCAGGTCATTCAAGCCACAATTGAAAAGCACAAACAGAACAGTGAGACCTTCAGAGCTTTCAACAGCTCGTTTTCACAAGAGGAGGAGCATCTTCCTGATTCCTCAGTAAGTACCAGAGCTTCATTCTCTTTTGCCAGAGCAGTTTTAGTAACAGTTAAAACCTACACAGCTACAGTTACTCAGCCCTGCAGGTATGGAATAAATTGTACAGGACAACCCAGAGCCAGAGAGCCATCAGTCCTGTTCTTCAGACCCGTGGCTCATTTAGCAGAACAGCTGTAATTCCTCAATCTTCAGGAGTGCTCAGGTGTCTGCAATGTTGTTTTTCGTTGCTCTTCCCCATCTCCTCATTTTGGGATTATTTCTTTGTTGTTATTTTATTAGTATTTCAAATATTTTAAAGACTTAAAATTGATCTTAAAAGTCTTTCTCGTAGATACTAAATACATTTCAGAAAAAACACTCTTCAACTAAAGATGCCAAATAGCCTTGAAAGTTGATATACTGTTTCTCTACAGCCCTAATGTAGCACTCTGTGCTCTGTTTGCTAGGAGTTTTGTTTTGGAAGTATTCACATGAGGACAATAACAGTATCTCTCCATTCAACCAGAAAATGATGGTGATAACCTTAGCCACAGGCATTTGCAACAAGCTCAAGAGGAGAGGGCCTGGGAGAGTAAAATAATTAGGAATTTCATGCAGTGCTGCCTGGGACTCGATGATTTCAGACATGGTAGATCTTGGAGCAGAGGAAGAGAAAGTCCATCTGCAGAGACTGACCTTTGGGAGCTTTTTATCTTCCCCCTCCCCTGCCCTCCTAAACTCTCTGGGTTTTTCTGTTTTGGTACTTAACTGTTTTTGACATCCCTTCTTTCCCAGGACTGATTCAGTGACTCAGTAATCTGGATTTTTATCTGACTGATTTCCCAGGAGCCTCAGGAGAGGTGCTGGATATGCCTTTTCATCCCAGCCTTATCAGGCTGACAGTGGAGATCTTCCCAAACCTCCACAGGGTCTAGAATCCCATTGCTGATAGCAGCCAGCAATGAGCCGTTTTCAGAATCCATTGGCATGGCTAACTGCTCCTGAACTATTCATCAGCTAAAAATACTCAGAAAAAAAATAGAAAATAATCAGTTCTTGCCCCTCTTTTTCAATTAACTCATGGCTGCCTTCAGAGCCAGGATGCTCTAATGGAAAAAGCATCTTCTGCTGACAAGCAAACTAGTAAACACACTTCTTTGTGTAATTAAAACACAGCATCTCTTCAACTTCAAAATCATTATTATCTTGCTTTGTAAATTCCGTTTGATTTTGCTTCTGTGATTGTGGTGTAGCCACATGTTTGTGCTCCGCTCTTCATAGAAGTCAAGCAGAGCAGGAGTCTGGTTTACCCCTGGGTATGATATTGATGCAGTCTGCACCATAATTTCCTTAATGCCAGAATGCTAACCTGCATTTTTAGGAGATCAGCTTCTCTAGATAATCAGCTTTGAAAAACTGATGTCACGGCTGAATGTGGCAGTAACTGCTGCCTGTTACAAGGAGCTGGAGGTATTTCTGCAAGGAAAACTGGACAAATGCTGAGAGCATTCTTAGCTGCAATACACTGTGGTAGGCAGCATCCACCATGCATATCTCATCATCTATGGAATATTGGGCAGCTCCTTTAGAGGAAAAAACCACAATAATCTTCTCTTTTGCTCTTGTGAGTCAAGGAATAGATGTGCACTCGTGCATTCCAGGCTGGATCTGTAACAGCTACTAGCAATTGGCCTCTGGTTCTAATAAGCCCTTACAAAAAGAGTCAGATTGCTTTTCTTCCATCCTTGGCCTTACATTTACTGTGTTACAGTGCTTGGGACTGGTTGCAGTTCATGGTCAGTGCTTGCCTTTGCACGCAACTCTGACCGTGCTTCTGGATCCCTGCTGACTTACATCAGCTCATACCAGCATTATGGGTTGATTTCAGCCTAAAATCTGCCTACAGAAGACTTGTGGGTTTGGGGAGGTGCAGAGATCTGAAATTTGACCTGACTCTTCAAATTATGGCTGTGCAGTGACCTTGAGCAATTAATGAACTCTCTGGAGGGGAGTATTCAGTGTCAGGTCCAGTCGCTCCTGGGCAGGGTAAGGGTAGCAGCAATCTGTTAAAAAAAGTCTTTTGAGAAAGCTCTGTGATTCCTTTGTGGCTTAGTTCTCCATTTTTCACCTGCAGCATTTCCAGGCTATGTGAAGGGTGTTTTTAAAGCCATCTAAAAATGTTCCCAAGAAGAAGGGCCTCTTCCACCACTGCTTGATCTCAGAAGAGTTACAAGCTCGTGGTGTGGGGAAGGAGCTCATGGTGTGGGGAAGTATTGGAGGCTGGCAAGGAAAAGTGCTGCAGAGAACTGAGCTCTGTGGAAGTGGCATCCCAGAGATTTGAGACTGAGAATGCTTCTGTTACTTAAACCATGGTTTTTAGATGCTGAACCATCATTATTTCCCTTCACAGTTTCTGTCTCTCCCCACAGTTCTGGGTAGTTTTGACAAACATCCCAATAACTCTATTCATACCAGATCTTACACACTGTGAGTGGCAATGGTAGCATAACAGGGAGTAGCCCTTTTGAAATATTTTCTAGGTAGGAGCAGAGGGTATTTGATGTTTAGCCCATTATTCCAAACAAACATTAAATGGACCTGGGGATCTGAACAGGCAACTGGAGAAGTTTACTCTTTACCCTAAACTCACTGGGGTTTTTTTCAATCTCTTCTTCAGACCCCTTTTTTTTTTTCCCTTTCCCAAGTCCCCTGTCGCAGCACAAAGATGTCCTTTTACTAGGCAGACTAAATCCCTGAACTGATTTAGGATCCCAGTGAAAAGAACCCCTTTCCACAGGACTGAGAAAGAGGTGATGTGAAGACCTCAGGGTTGCTGGCTGGAGCTGAGGAGTGATGCTTGCCTTTAATGCAGTCTCATTCCCTGAGGAAGTGCTCTGGGGCGGCACAGCCCTGGCCCCGGGGGATGCATTTGCTCCTTTCTTTGTTCTAAAGAGTCGATTGATTGTATTAGAATAGATTAGATTAGAATAGAATAGATACAGTGAGGTATCAGGATTAATAGCTCTTCAATGTGGCTGCTTACTCACAGTACAGGTCAGGTTGTTTCTAATAACAGAGATTAAACCTTTTTGCTTTCAAATGGAATGAAGCCAGACTGCCAGAATGCACTGGCCTCTTGGATAACCTCGAAATAAGAAATGTTGTCTGACTGGGAAAGGAATAATCTGTGGGAGTAACAAGAGAATTTATCATAAAGAGTCTCATAGTTTGAGACCCCCCTGTAAAATAGCAGACTCCCTGTAAATTAATGGCAGAGGAGACGGTTTTCCTTTCTTTTTAGGATGGTAGCCTGTGATTTTGGTACTAAATGTAAACAAGCTTGTTATTTGCCATATAGATATATGAATATTATCTGTGAATTCTATATGAATATATAGGTAGAGGTGCCATTTTGCATTTATTAAGAGATTGAGATGTTTTGTAATGAAGAAGTTAGCTGAGTAGTGTTTGAATGGATCCATTTTGCTCCTGTCAGAATGCAGAGCCTGCCCAGGGCGCTGGCAGGTTTGGCTGGCAGGCTCTGCTGGTGTCCTTCAAACCGTGGCACTGCCTTTCTTTGGCGCGTGGGGGGCAGGCCAGGACTGCATCAAAGGCAGGGGGCACTTGGGGGCCATCTGTAAAGTCATCCCTGGCAGAGCCAAGCCCGTGTTTGCCCACGGGTGGCTGAGCATATGTGCAACATGTGCACCCAGTCTGGTGGAAGAGGCCCCTGCCCGTGGTTGGGGGTTGGAACAAGATGGTCTTTAAGTCCCTTCCAGCCCAAACCATCCTGTATTTCTGTGATACGATTCTATGAATTAAAGTGCATTCACAGGAGAAGAGGGGTGGGGAGGCTGAAAGCAAACTTTTGGGTTCGTTCCCTCTTTTTCTAAATACTTTTACCCATTTTTCTTCGTTTTGTTTTCTTTTTGGTGTTTAATATATCTGGGGAAGAATGTCCGCGTTGAAACTGTTCTGTGTCGTTCTGTTTCCCTCAGATAGCCAGCACCAGCTCGGTGGAATCAATGCCAGGAGCAGATGGTGGTGGTGCATTTGGAGGGGTGAGTAATTTGAAGCTAATACTCGAGGCAGAGCAGGGGTGGGGAGGTGGATTGTGTTTCTTTTGTAGCAAGGGGGGGGGAATTAATATTTCAATATATGAGTTTATATCCTCCTGTCTGTGGCTGCAGCTGTGCTGTCCTTAACTTCTTGGCTGAAACTCACACAGCTACTTTTGCAGCATCAGGGAATTTGAATCCTGCTCAGATTGTTGCTGCACGTGTGTCTGAGCCTGGTTTGGAGAGACGTTGGTTCTTATAATTTGTTGCCCTGGCTTTTGGGAGGGGGAGTTGGTTTTGGGGGGTTTATTACAAGGGGCTTGGGGGGTGGGTGTTTGGAGGTTTTTTCGTTTGAGTTGGGTTTTTTTTTTAGGTTTTGTGTTGTTGGAGTGTTTTTGTTTGGTTTTGTGTGTGTGTGTGTGTTCAAATTGTGATAGGGAGCTACACTGAAGGGAGGAGGGCAAAAAGAGACCAGGAAACCCATCTGGTTAGTACTGTTGCATTGTGTGACTCAGGATTTCATCTCCAGGACCAGATTTTGTTTAACAGTTCTTCCACAGTGTGCTTTTCATGTTTCTGCTAGTGCAGAGGACATGATGGTACCTTCATACATCTCTGCCCTGTGAGCTGTTGGCTGCCACAAAAGCAAAAATAGACTTTGAAAGGTATTTTTCATTTTGCTCAGTACAGTCTGGGACTGCTGCTGAGTCAAACCCAGAGGTATTGAGTCCTTAATAAGGTCTGTTTTTTAGCGTTCTTACCTCTGCCTTCTAGAATAAAAGATTTTCAGGAAATGCCTCAGGGTCAGCTGAGTTTACTGAAGAAGCCTCAACAAGAACAGGCAACAACAACAACCAAAAAAACCCTTATCTGCTGAGACAGGCTACAGGGTGTTGGGTGTTTAGCATGACCTTTTTAATAACAAAGAAGCCACTCAGCAGCTATTCCAGACTCCTGGCCAAGCTTGGAACCTTCTGGTAGAGTGTACAGAGTGTCAATGCAAAGCTGTTAAACAAGCCAGCAACTCGACCTATATAAAAACCAGGTTATTAAAAATAAGTGTGATCAGTGTGCTCCTTGCTGGTTATTTTTTGTTCACACTGTATATTTTCCTTGAGCAATTTTTTCTTTATTTGTAGTAATTTTGCAATTAGTGCCCCTGTGCCTTGAGTTGCAAATGCTGTAGTGAGCAAGCTACTTAATAAAAAAGGTGTTTGAAAGTATTTAAAAAAAGGAAAAACACCACGTAAAAATTTCTGGTGGTCTTAAGTTTCATCGGGAAATGTAAACTTTATCTGTAATTAAATTAAAAAGTTATATCTTTTTACTTGATTAGGAATAGTTGTATCAATGGTTTGCCTAGCATTATCTTGTCACATTAAGTAATTGCCTTAGGTCACCTATATTTAAAATAAAAATGAATTCCTGAGATAGAAATAAAAACGGAGCTGGTACCAAAATTGCGTAGATAGTATTGATTCTGGGCTCTAATTCTGCTGCAAATTGATAATGTCAGCATGAGCAATGAATAAAGACGTTCGTTCCAGCTTCAGAAAACAAGGATTTTTAATGCCTACACCCCTTTAGTGACAGCTCAGCGAGAGCACAAGCACGGTGTGCCCAGCAGCTTCACACACAAACCGCTTGGTGGGAGTGGTGGCCAGGAAAACTGGGAGCTCCTTCCCGAGCTTCCCGGAGCCTGCCGAAGAGGCTGCTGGCATTTCTTTTCGGCGTTCACGTTTCCATGGCCAGGCAGTGAAATCCCACCGCGGGAACGATGATCTGCCCGGGTACAGCATCGTGGGGTCTCTTTGCTGAGTTAGCTTTGCTGCTCTGCGCTGCTGGCACGGTTTGAGCTCAGCCTTCTGTGACTGTCTTACACTTTAACCTGGCGTGAATGATGTTGGCACATAGAGAAACGCCATGTATAATTTAAAGTAATTTCTTTATTCAGCATTTCTTTATTCAACATCCGTCAACATGGAGATGTTCTGCTCCGCTGTGGCTGGCCCTAAATATGTAACTTGTAAATGGCAGATACGCCTGTAAGAGCGTAACGAGAGAGAAAATGATTGAAAGCCTCTTGTTGCTCGAGTGTCTGCCCATGTAAGAGCCTCATCAGGCTGTGCTTAATGTTGCATGTACAGCACTGAGGCTGAATTGCTACCTGCTGGCCCAGACAGAATGAAATGCCTGGCACGGGTTGCCCAGAGAAGCTGTGGCTGCCCCATCCCTGGGAGTTTCCAGGTTGGACAGGGCTTGGAGCAACCTGGGCTGGTGGAAGGTGTCCCTGCCCGTGGCAGGGGGTGGAATGAGATGGTCTTTAAGGAACCCAAACCATTCTGGGATTGCCTGATTCCGTGACTATATAGGAAGAAATAAATAATGGAACAGCAGCCTCCCGGGTGCACTGGTTTTCTTGCTGTTCCTACTAGCTTTTGGGTGATTCTTCCCTGCTTTTCAGAAGCAAATGGAGACTCCTGTGGTTCACTAATGATAAGATATCTGCTTTCACCTTGCAGTCATGTGAGCTGTACCTGTTGCTGGGATATATACTGTTTTCCCACCAAAATTATAAAGATGGAGGAAACTGTCAAGATTTAGGGAGTTAAATGCAGCTGTACAGGAAAAGCAAAGGGGTCAAAAGAGCCTGGTCTGAAAGATCCTGGCTCTGAACATATTTTATGTGAGGGTTTTTTTCCTGTCAGACTGAAAACAGAGCTGGGTATACTGTGGAAGATGAGAAATAGGACAATTATTTAAGTGCATTGGTATCAAGATACTTCAGCTGCAGCTCGGGCAGCTCTGTCTTAGCGTCCCTTTTAACAAACATCAGCAGTACATAAAGCAGCTTGTGTAATAAAGGACACAGTTGCAAAGTGACTGTTAAGTTTATCTGTGATGAACAATGTGAATTGTGATGCAGGTCCTTGTTTGCTACAAAAACCTCTCTGTTCAGATGATGTTGTTAAGAGTATGTGGTCAGGTCGGCTGAGCCATCACTGGGTGGGATGAGGGCGGTGCCTGTGCAGCAAGGCATGGAAAGCAAAGTCCTCTTTAATTCTTTCTGGGTATCAGCAGTTAAATATCCTATCATTGACAAAAAAGTCTTCTGTGTTTGCTCTCCAGAGTTTGCCAAGTCATAAAGACTTTTTCGTTTTTATTAGCTTTTCTTACAGCTGCAATAGCAATGTTTCAAACTCTTGTGCTCACTGTATTCTCACAATGTTGAGAAATATTATGAAATATTGCTGCCATTCATCAAACACTTAAAGACCTCTTTTTCCAGGGCCTTTTTGGGTTAGTGAAATATTAAGTGTTTGTTGTATGCTACAGTGCAAGTTAAAATATAATGGTGTAAAATAGAAGCTCATACAGGATTGTCCTAACAAATCTTGCCCAATATAATACATTTTCTGCTTGCTTTCTTTGTCAAACATATGGGTCAGGTATTGCTGGAAGTGGAACCTGTCCAGACTGTTCCACACTGAGGAGGATGTCAAACAGAAGATCCATTAGAGGAAATACTCAGCTTGAGTCTTATCTGTGTGATAGAGCATGCATGTGGGAGGTGATGGATATTCCTGTAGAAGTACAAGCCAAACTAACCCATTTCCACATGAAACAGCCCATTCAATTCATGGTAGAGCAACTCCAGCATTTTTCTTACGTAGACACATGTAGGTATCATTTGAAAGCCAAAAACTGATTTTGTTTCATGATTATCTTCCAGTCAGAGCTCACAGGGCTAAATGGTGCCCTCATTTATGCTCCTGCTACCGGTGTAACTGTGGTTAATACAAGAATCAAAAGTCTTATTACACTGCATGCAAATTGGAACTCTTAAGACAAGAAACAATAAGGCTGACCGGTGAGGAAATGCTCTGATCTGATAATTTAAGGACAATCCCTCCCTCCCTAGTGGAAGAATAATCAGGTTTCTAAAACATTAAGCAGCATTAACATCAAAATCAGAGTGAGAAATGGCTGACTTTGGCCAATAGGTGGGAAACAAATAAAGAAGTCACTCTGGAAAAGCATTTGGAATCGCCCTAATTATCTGCCTTTCTCAGAGGGGTCTGATAGAGCCTGAAAGGAGAGGCTTGCTAGTGACTCATCCCAGGCATTGTTCCCTTGGTGTGATTCAGTGTCCTGCCGGTTAGAGCCGGTTCTTTGCAAGGAAAGTGAAATAGTGCTCCCTGCTCCAAGTGTGGGAGCACTTGGATTTGCGGGCGTCCTGTTTTGCTGAGCAATTAATACGTGTTTATGGGCTTAGAGCGATTCTCCCGAGTGAACTAATCTGGGACTGCGCCTCACCAGCCTGGATCGCCGGACACCCTATGTGCTTGTACAACAAGTTTGAGACACTGCTATGGCAGCCAGAGAAAAAGATAATAAGAATGAAAAAGATTCAATCCAATTAGAGGCAATTAGTTGTGGTTTTGTTGTGTAATGGCATTATGAGGCAGGGTGGTTCGAGAGGCTCTGCTGAAATACGGCGTGCTTTCCTCTGTGAGCAGGGAATGCAGGGCAGACTTGAGGAGGCTTTGTTTTTTCCCCTTACTTGGCCTGAAAATGTCTATTAGTGACTTCTGTAGGTTAGTCCTGATGACCGAGGTGAGACCTTAGGGTGGATGGCAGGATTTTCGTGGCACTGGTGACACCTCCCTGGTGATCCCTGGGCAGCCGCTGCTAATTGAGACGCATTTGCTGTTGTCTTGCTGCTAATGGAGGTGCTGCTGTCTTTCCTCCCACCCTCACGGGCCACATCTTTGTGCTAAAAAGAAGCTTTGAAGAAGGGGAAGTATGTTGAGCCAGTCGTTCTCTCTCAGGCACACCTGAGTCGTGACTTAGTGTGCAGGCACAGCTTAAAGGGAAGGAGGGTTGTCAAGGAGCCTGGACCTGATCTTCACCTGATTCATTTTCAGAAAACACATAAAATACCTCTGAACCCTTTTGTTTTAGAGGAAATGTTTATTCTCCCAGTAGTTTGTTAAATGATTGTGTCAAGCAAGCAAAGATGAAGAGAGTTATCAAACCTTGTTCATGGAAGAGCTGTGCTGGAGGAATGTGGTGCAGCCAATCCTTTGGGTCTCTATGGATGCTGCCTGGCTGAGGGTGCCCCAGTCTTGCCCACAGGGAGTACTACTGCTTGCACATAGCCAGCTTGACTGGGGAGGATAAATATATTTATTTTAAAAAAGAAAACCAAGCGGGGAGTCTCCTCGAAGCTCTGTGCGAAGTTGTATTTCTGTGATCTGCACGTTGGCCTGGTAATCATAGAATGGTTTGGGCTGGAAGTGACCAAATATCATCTTGTTCCAACCTCCTGCCATGAGCAGGGACACCTTCCACCAGGTTGCTCAGAGCCCTGTCCAGCCTGGCCTTGGACAGACACCTTCAGGCATGGGAAGTGCAGTTTATGCTGGATCCAGTAGTGCTCTTCAGTTTGTTAGAAAACTGTGCTGTTGAGTTTAATTATACTGAGTGACTTCAGGTACCAGTTTAGATGCTCAGATTTAGAGGCTTAACTCCCCTGGCCACCCTAGACAGCAGAGAATGTGCATGTGATCTGCCTAGAGGAGTTGATAGCAGGTCCCCAGCGTGGGTGTCCCTGCCTTCCTGAGGAGCTTTGTGTTTTGTCGTGGGCTGAGAAGGGAGCCTAAGGAAACTCCTAAATTCAGCATTTGGAGTTTGGGTAGTGCAAAATCCACTGCCAACACCATTCACTTCTTCACTCAAGTCATTTTACCCAAAACCTTCACATCTGCTCCCCACCAAGGGAGGGGAGTTTACAGCTCACTCCTAAAGTCAACATGTGCCTTAACCAAGGAAAAGGTGAGCGCTGGGAGGGGAGCTCTTCTTGAGATGCCCACGTTGGCTGTTCCTCTTCCTCACTGACAGGCAGGGAGAGGATGGTCTCTGGCAGTAAAAGCACAAGTGGGCAGAGAGAGGCTGAGACTCTCCTGGCTGAACCATCCAGTTGAGACAAGCAGCAGAACTATGCAAATCGTTTCCTAAAATGGTGTGAACCCCAAAGAACTCTGCAAATGATTTTGCAGGGGTTTTTTTATCATTATGTTTTGAATCCCGTGCTTGTACTTTTAATTTCAGAGTGATTCCTGTAGAAAATCTTCCAAATCCAAGCGGGACAAGGAGAAACAGGCTTGCAAGAGCTGCAGTGAGAGCTTCAACTCCATCACGAAGAGGCGGCACCACTGTAAGCAGTGTGGGGCAGTAAGTATCCCATGAACTCAGCTCCTGAGTTCCTTCTGCAGAAATCATTCCAGATACATTTTTTTTATTATTTTTTTTCAGTGCAGAAACTAAAAGATATTCTGGTTCATGGCAAGTGGTTGACAGAACAGGTTTCCCCACTTGTTTTAGTCCCTGGGAACTGGGAGGAAGAAGAGCTAAACTGGTGCGAAGTCCCAGGCTGTGCTGGTTGAAAGGCAAATCCAGTGTATCTGTGGGTGAAAGAAAAGGTGGTGGGGATGTGCCTGTATCTGGAGAGGGGGTTGTCCCCTATATTTTGTTTGCAGAAGCAGTGGCCTTGGGACAGCCTCACTTCACACAGTGACAGCTCTTCTTGGATGAGCAGCTGTGACCATGATATTAAAGATGGGTGGGTTGTTCTTTCCCTAAAGAAAGGTTGTGTGAAAGCGGTTTCCTCCTGCTTGAAAAACCAAAATAATCCATCCTAGAGAGGCAACACCAGGTTACTGAAGACCCTCAGCCACCTTCCCTAATGCCATTTACTGAGAGCTGAGCTCTCAGGTGGTCTTCTGTAAATCACAACCATGGCCAAGATGAGATGGATTTCTGCAGTATGACTCAAAACCTTCATTCTGTGCCTTGAGTTCCACACTTCTGTGTTCCTAATGTAGCTAATACAGACTAATGTTATTTGAATAACATTAGTCATTTAAAGTGGAGATGAAATTCAGCTGGATAGAAACCTAAATGTGTAGTTAAGATGTTTAAAGAAACCTCAGTCTCGGCAGTTGAAGTAAAATTGCTGTGGAGGAGGCATTTTTGCCCTGGAGTTGGGATTTTCAACCTTCTGGGTTTGTTTTTATTGATAATTGCTTAAATAATGAAACACATTTCTGGATTCTGGTTTAAAATGTCCCATTGCAAAGCTGAGTGTAGCTAAAGAAATGAAATAATGGCTTTCCCCCAGGGACACAGAGATAACAGGAATGACATCATTAATAATTTATTGTTAAACAGTTGTTTGTTGGGCAATGCCTCTGGTGTGGCAATAGCATTCAAATTAAAGAAGTTAATTTGTCTTAAGGAAAGACTATCACATTGCTAAAAATGCTGCCTGGCTTTTGTTTGGATAACTTGATGCTTCCTGGATTAAGGCAGTTCTCTTCATACAGTAGTTACTGTCCTGCAGTGAAGCACATCTACATGTGCCTGAGGGTTTGTGGTGTTTTATTGTACAGAAACTCAGAAGGGATGTCCAGTTGGGCTGACACCCTGGGAGCAGTTTCTCTCCCTGGAGTGGGTGTGCTGGAGACAGATTTTTAGCATGAAAAAGAGTTCTGGAGTTGCAGATCCAGCACTCTTCCCAAGCACTGCTTCCAGGGGCCCAATGTTTTTGGCAGCTGAGGCAGACAAATTGTTTTCAGTGGATCATACATTGGACTCTGTTCTTAAAACAGTGAGTGCTTTCTGGGTTCCTCAGTTCTCCCAGGCTGACCTCTGATCGATGAGGAACCTTCACTCTGAAAATCAGTCCTTCCTAGATCATTAAAAAGCACTAACTGCTTTGCCAACCCTCTTTTTGACTCATAAAGACTTCTAAGAAAAGAAAAGCAGACTTGGACGATGTTACTCATACAGCACTTCCCAAAGGGCACGTTCTCTTTGCTTTGGTCTGTTGATGCACCTCATGGGATCACCAACACGTTAAATCATTAATGCAGGTAAAGTGAAACCACTGTCTTTCTGATGCAGGTGATCTGTGCAAAGTGCTCCGAGTTCAAGCCACTTGCAGATAACAGCCGTCACAACCGAGTGTGTAAGGAGTGTTTCCTGCAGCTGCCGGCCAGCCCCTGCAGCCCTGGGGTGGAAGCACTTGGAGAACAGAAGAAAAAACTGGCTGCAGAGGTACGGTCTTTGGCTAAGAAGCTTTGTGAGGCTCTCTCTCTCATTTTCTTTTTTTTAGTTTATTTATTAAAACCAAATCAAACTGGTTGCCTTTTCTCCCCCACCGTGCTGTTTGGAGATGGTGAGCGTTTGTCGTAGGGTGCTGATCACACAGGTTTGGCAGTTAAGCTCCAGCTCCTGAAGTTACAAAAAACAAGAGGGAAGAACCTCTGGCTCCTTTTTTGTTATGGTGCGTTTCCAATCTTAAGCTGTGCACAATAGCTATTCACAAAATAAGATTTGGGGGTTTTTCCACTTTTAATTCCACATAGTGGGTACTTCTGCCCTCCTTATTTTGCATCCCATCAAAATACTGCTGAAAACATTTTTTCCTAGTTGACTGTGCAAAAGAATGACATCCTTCTGGAAGACCATGAGGATTCACCAGTATTTTCTCAACCTGGCTGTAATGCAGGCTCTTCCCTCCAAAATGTGACTTCCACGAGCTGTCCTGTGTAAACTACCTGCTTCACCACTGCCACAGGAGTTACCAGGCTTTACACCTTGGGAGCAGCACATCCTACCCTTATTTTTCGCAAGAGCAAGAAACATGTTGGCAAACTGGACCTTCTTTTTTAACTAATGCTTTTCTTAGAGCGTGGGCAGAGCTGGGAGTGCCATTACATCTCATGCTTTTCATGAGCCACCTTGGAGAAAAGGGGTTTATTTACTTCACCAGTGAAACACAGCCAGAGGTCACTGGATGTGTGAAAGAGGATCTTCATCTCAGTTAGAAGTGGACCCACAGGGACATCAGGTTCTTGAAAGAACCTCATTGCCAGTTATCCTTCCCCCGCAGTCTGACCTTCACCGTCCTGCTCTGAGTACCTCGTGGAAAAGCTGCCAGGTCTGCAGACCACAGAGAAAGTTTCTGGAGCCAGAACTTTTTTGATACCGTTCAGATATGGTGTCCCTGCCCATGGCAGGGGATTTTGGAATGAGATGGTCTTTATTGTCCCTTCCAGCCCAAAGCATTCTGTGATGCACACTGCAGCTGTGCCTGCAGATGGGGAGCTCTTCGTGGGCATCAAATACAGTCTCTGGTACCTCATGACAAACTTTGCAGCACTGTTTCAGCAGAGCTGTTTGTGAAAACCTGCACCTGCCCAGGGCAGAGAGAGCACAGTTAATCTGAAAAGCCGAAGGCAAACCAGTGAAATGTGACCTATGGCTTTACTGCAGAAAGCAGATTAGAGCAGAAAGCTGTAAAAACCCAAGGAAAAGTGTCATTTCTCCCTCCTGTGCTCAGGCTTCTGTTTTTTTGTTAAATCTTCAAAGGGTCAGGTAAAATGCAAGAAAGCTGGTGTATAGAAAGGAAAGATCAGACTGGGGCTTTTTCTTTCCCTCCTGTTTACATGAAACTTTGTTAACAAGCTTAGTAGCAGCTGAGGAGATTGCCACTAAATGTTATTAGCAGCTGTCAGAAATCTCCAGGAGACTTCTGTGCAAACCCTAATGTGACCAGGAATTTTGTTTTTCTTTGCCTTCTATCAGAACACAACAATTTCTTCCAATCTTTTTTTACCCCCCAATTTGGCTCCCATCCCCTGCATCCCTTTGCATTAATTTGAAATCATCTCCCAGCCTACCTTGCTGAGCAAGAAGTGAGCTGCATCATCTTAATTAACATTCTCAATTTACTGTGTGGAGGGGGAATTTACCTTCATGTCTGCTGAGAGTGGTGGTTCAGCCTCTGCCTGTGTTATGTGGAATTGTGCTGTTTATTGATGGTATATAATAATGATTTTTATTCAGTTATGGGCTGTCCAGCATCTGCCCTCCAGTGTTCTTTGACTCTGCACAACTTAAATCTTTTATATTTAATTCTAAATATTTTGCCCACTTAAACATTAGTGGAAACAGCTTTTTTTTTCCTTTCCTCCATCCAGAAGCAAAGCATCCTTGCAGCTGAAAACAGCCTCTTCAGCAGCTACCTCCAGTTCCTTGAAAAGGGGAAGACTTGGTACAAAATGTGGGTGACCATTCCCAAGACTGAACCTCTTGTTTTATATCTGCAAGGAAGCAGCCAGGTAAGATGGCATTCATGAGAGGGTTAACACACAGGGAATAAAAAAGAAAAGTATAAGTTTAAATATATATCAAGCTGAGAAATGGGTCAAAGGATTTGGCTTGGTTTCAACAACAAAACTGAACTTGATGTTCTGAATATAGCACAAAGCCTCAGAGATTTCAGATTACCTTGTTACCTGTACTTATCTCTGATACTGTTGTGAGCAAATGTTTAAGCTCATCACTTTTCTTTTCAGATTTTTAAGGGGAAAAAAAGGGAAACCCAGGGATAACTAGGTTATGGTTTGGCTTTTTTAGGGGTTTCAGATAGGTATATTTAGAAGTTTTATTATTCTGTCATTAAGGAAACCACTTTCCTGTTAAAAGTGTAGAGCTGTGAAGCTGGCTGAATGTTGCAATTGCTGGTACAAGAGCCTGTTTTTGTTTCGTTTTGTTTTTTTAAACCTAGTTCTGGGTTGAGAGGGTGGAGGAATTTGTGAAAATGTCGTTGTCCTTCAGCCTGAAAAATGGTAAAAGCTCCTTGTCATAGCATCATGGGATTTTATCTTTACTTGAAATAGTTACATGAATAAGAATTTTTTTGTTTCTAAATGTGCTGTTGGAGCTAACTAGCATTTGTGTGTGATGAAAGTCAAGTGATAGAAACGTCTATATCCAAGATAGAATGTCCAGAATAGAAGTATCAGTCACACTTCCTTAGCGCTGAAGATGAAGGATGACAATGCTGAAATGAGATTGCCCTTATCCAGTTTTGTATCTGGCATTGGACACGTTTATACACAGCTTTGTTTATCTCCTGGGTGGGATGGAAGAAGGAATGTGTCTGAATCCAGCCTGCCATTGTCCTGCTGGAGCTGTAGTGATAAGAAGGTTTGCTTTTTATTGGCATCAGTTTGTGGCTGGGAACAGTCTGGGAACTCAATTTGCCCCCTGATTTTATAAAGCCTTTCAGAGTAAAGCTCACCCTGTAGCTGGTGTTCAACAAGCACTACATGTTGTCCTTAGAGCTGTGTTCATTTTGCTGCCTGTCAGCAAGAACACCTCTGGCTTCAAACAGGTGTGTGTAATGGTTTAAACATAGTGCTCAAAGAGGCTGAAAACTCCAATTTGGAGCTTCAGACACAGCCCCCTTGGCTTCATCTTTGATTCCAACCCCACACTGGGTGAGCCTCCCAGTCATCCCACGGGCAGCCTGGCTTCTCTCCGAGTCAACAGGAGATGCATGGCTGAAATTACACGTTTAAAAAGCAAACAGCTTCACACAAGGCACTAAAACAAGGCAATGAAGTCAGTCTTCGGTTCTCTCTGCAGTCAGGGTCTGGGGAAAGGAATAAAGCTTTAAAAAGCTAAGCAGAGAAAATGGCTTTGCTGTGCAGCTTTTCAGCTGATGTACGAGCTGTGCCTCAGCCAAGGGCCAGTGCAAGCCCTAGTTCCACACAAACCAAGCCTGATTGTATCACATTTGGGCAAGGAGGGTGGGAACAGAGGGAGAGAGGTCTAAATTCTTTGGCCTTCCTCACCCAAGAGCAGTATATGTTATCTAAGAGATGTGTCATCTGAGAGAGGACTGGAGCGAGAAGTTGAGAGGAAGCAACACCTCTCACCCAGAAACACAGAATTTCTCCTACTGCCCAACTGGTTGTTGCAGGACAGCACAAATAATAACCCATAATAACCTGCCTTCAGTGCACACAGAATGATGCTCAATTCTGCAGGCCCCACCTGACAGTCGTGCAAAGCCAGGGGTGGAAGCTGGAGGAGCTTCTCTGCTTCAGTTGCTGCCTGCTTTGTCCGTGTCCTGCCAAATTTGATCTGGAGTCTCTGTTGATATTATTAGTAAGATCTTATTTTTTAGGGGAAAATGTTGCCTTTGATACCAGTTGTCAATTTTATGACACTTGAATTTCGTGGTTGTTGTCCTCAGCTATTTCAGGTGTGAGATGAATCTCCCAGTAAAGTGGCAAGAAAGCAGCAGGACAAGGTTGATCTGTCTTAACATTCC
The DNA here is from genome assembly GCA_035583135.1 of Lophotriccus pileatus. Taxonomy (NCBI): domain Eukaryota; kingdom Metazoa; phylum Chordata; class Aves; order Passeriformes; family Tyrannidae; genus Lophotriccus; species Lophotriccus pileatus. Next base: position 20,509,183 of record JAWWES010000024.1, on the reverse strand, counting down.
AGAACCGGGATTGGCTGTCAGGAATCACCAGTTGTAGGCTGAGACTGTGAGCAACAAAAATGAATCCCTTCTTCAAACCCCTTTGTATACCTCAATTTGCATCCAACCACAGGAAAAAAATTAGGCAGCAAATCCTATTCCTTGATAGTAACCCAACATTCTTGTCAGTTCTGGTTTTCATAGGCTTCTGAGGAAAGTCTCTTCCAGAGCTTTTTTACTGGTGCCTGAGTGTCTGAAATCCGTTGGGAACCACTCACGTGCTTGGATGTTATTTTCCCAGGCATAGCTGAGTTTTGTACAACCACCTTGGTGGATCTCACAGGCCTCTTTAGACCTGCAAAGAAGCATTCCAGTGCCTAAAAGAGGTGTCTTTTGGGAACAGTGTTGCCAACAGTAGTATTAAAGGTCTTGAAACACAGAGTAAAGCACAAGCATAGGAGTTTGAAAGTTAGGGGATTATTGTTAAGAAGAACAGAAAGAGTAGCTGCCTCTTGGGAAGAAGGAGCAAACCAAGCTGCATCTGGAGCTTTGGATACAGTCAAAGTCCTGACAGCTTCTTCCTCCCAGAGAGGGGATGCCAGTGCAGGTGGAAACACAGCTCACAGACTTCAAAATAGCAAGAAAACTGCTCTTTGCTTTAGATCCTTCTTTCAGGAGAATGAATTAATCGCCTGATTGTTCTTAGTTTCAGCCTTGCATAAGGCTTTATACATGAGGATAAATTCCCAGCTTGTTTAGGTTTGGGAATCATACCAATTGATGTCCTCAAACAGAGACAGAATTTGTGCACTTTTCTGTCATGTTTATCTCAGTGGAATTATAAGAGTTTGCTTATAAGCAAAGGCCACTTCAAGCATAAGGAGCAGCGGATTTAGAAAAATAAGTCTGTCTTTCCAAGGGCTCCACCTGGAGCTCCTGCCCCTGTTGGCCTTGTAGAATGCACAGCTACCTGCACAGCTCTGACATGAACTTACCTGACCATTAAGTGCAGAGTTAAGGCATCCAGGCTGGGTAGAAAAGTAATGGATTTTGGAGAAATATGACTAGTATAGTGAGAGCCAGTGTATATGTGGATATATGTGTATGTGTTTGGGATCAGGTTTGATCCAAGAGAAAATTCTGCTTTATAAAGAAGAAAAATCTTCTGTTCATTGTAAATGTGATTAACTTTCAGAAAATAAGGGAGTAGCTGAGTTTGAAGTTGAGCTCAGGGTTTTAGAGAAGTATTTTTTTGGCTTGTGTGTTGATCCTGTTTGGGAGAAGCTTTACCTGGCTCCACACAAAACTCTGCAGGGCCACAAAAAGGGCAGGCAGAGCTTTGCATCATCACAGGAGCCTCTCAAGGACTTGTGCAAGGTTGGGCTTAGATCGTGATTGGGCAGTGGGGTGGAATTTGGGTGGAAAAAAACGGGGATTTCCTAAGCCCACTTAAAAGTAGGAGGGGGGAATGACCGTGGTGCCATTGCTGGGTCACTGTTGTTGTGTAAGAGAGTTTATGCAGTGCAGGAGGGATGTCTGTGTGCAGGGTGCCTGGAATAGAACCAGCTGTGTGGTGGAACTGAGCTGCCCATTCCCAAACCTTAAACCCTGGGTGTTGTAATTGCTGTAATACAGCAACAAATTCATGCTGCTGTAATGACCTAGATAGTAACCCATTTGTGTTACACTGCAGAGAGTCAGGATGGGTGCACAGTGATTGCTGACAGTGTTGCACAGCCACTAGATTTGTATCTATCCCTCACTATCTGAGGAACATTGATTGCAATCAGCCCTAAAGCAAAGTCCTTCTCGGCACTGGGTATTTTGATTTGATGAAATACCAATATTGTGCAGCCCTACTATGTTACATACAGAAATATTAATGGGGAAAAAAACCCCCAAACCAGTCCAACCAACCAAATCTGGTGGGCTCTTGAAACTGGAGTACAAATTCAGTCTCTCTGTAAGGCCTGTAAATCCTACTTCCATGCTCAGGGTAGGGCTGAGTTCCTGGTGGGTGCAGAAGAGCCTCTGGATTTGCTGGGCTCCAGGTCAGAGGGAAGGGCTCAGTGTCAGAGGGCAGCCAGAGATGCTGCTGGTCCCTCAGTGAGGTCGGGTTTGGGGGTGGGGTTTGCCTCCAGGCCAAGTGCTTCACCTTTACCTGTCAGTAGTGCAGCTTTTCAGAGATAATGTAAATCCCTTCCTTTTGAATCAGGCAGGTACAGACAAAGTGCCAAAGGCAGCATATTAAGAAAAGGGAGGATGCAAGAACCAAAGGCAGGCTGGTTAATTTGCCTGTGTCTGCACATGCTGGGTAGGTGCAACACATACACCTCAAACATCAGTTTGCTCTTCTGGTGCACTGCTACAAACGACATCATTCGTCATTGTCATGGGCACCCTGCAGTTCTCCTTGTGACAAGTCTGAATGTCTATTTTTCCCAGCCAAGACCAGCAAAACAGGCATGGTTGAGCTTGCATGTGCTCTTGTGCGTTTGTGTGCATCGGTGCCATGTTTGCTTGCTTGAGCAGTGCCACATGTGCAGGGCTGGAGCCGCTCTGTACATGCCAGTTCTTCTTCTGCATGGGCAAGATCTCCCTGTTTATAGGGATGTGGCTGTGGTGTCAGGGTACTGAAACTGTGCTGCATTTGGGACAACTGTTTACACTCAAGTGGGAACGGAATTCTTTAGTGTTTGGCCTGAAGCTGCCTTAAATCTCACTGAATAGTGTTTGGTTTTTAAGCAGTTGGACTCTGGCATTTTTGCGTGTAGCAGATGAATAAATCAGGAAGCCTGTATTGATTTAACAAACTGTGTAGACACATTTTTGACTGTGTATTTCTTGCTCCTTTAGTATGTGTTTGAACTGATGTGAGCTGTTTTGAAACTAGAATTACTTTAGTCGAGGTGTTACGAAAGTAGGGAATCTTTTTGGCCGTTGTTCTCTGGTTCTCTTCCAGATTTACCAAGTCACCTGCATTTGGTGTGGGCTGGCAGAAAAATGATTTTGCCACTTCTCTGTGGGAAAGTTGGTTAGCTTTGGTAGGGGCTGCTACACAAGGAGCTGCTGCAGGAGGTGACAGCTTTGTACAGCTGCTTGGTTGCCTGTGTGGTTCAGACTTCAGCTTGGGGACTCATCTTTGGAAAGGCTTTGCTGGGAGCAGGTGAAGAGAGTTGCTTGGCCATAGCACACCCTGCCTTGCTAAAATATGTCTTTCCCAAGAGCTTAGAAGAGGAGTTGGTTGATGCTCAGGATGTGACTGTTAGAGAGCTGTATTGCTGCTTAGATCTGTGAGTCAGTCCAGCCTTTAAAGGGTGCTCAAGAGCCTGAGCATTGACTTCTGTGACAGTTCTGAGAGGCATCATAAATAACCCAAGACCTTCTGTGAAGACTCACTGTTAGACCGAAAATCCAAAAGTCTCTTTCATTTTAGAGTCTTTTCCCTGTTGGTTGTCTTGGTGTCTCTCAGGGTCCAGCTCTGCTTATTTGTTTCCTTTTAACCGATCCTCAAAAATGTCCCATGAAGTTCAAAAGGGAACTCAGACACTTCTCAGCTGGATCCCATTGCCTGTACCTAATGCCGAGGAATTTCCGTGAAAGGCACGTGTATGAGTTACACGAAATGACATGAAAATCCCTGGCCACGTTTAGTTTGCTGTGACAGGAGATGTGTGCAATAAGAAGAACGAAGCACCAGTGAGTGGCTGCTGTTGGTTGGCGAAGGTCGAGCAGTCGATATTGCCTCTGCCCTGCTTTCTGCGCCGCAGTGCTGAGCAGGGAGCCAAATGCACGTGTACCTGGGACTGCATCCGTGTGCTTCCTGCAGTGTGTGCCCTGTGCCCCCTTCCTCCCGCTTCGGTGCCGTTCCTTCCCGAGTTTTGACCTTCCTTCTCTCTCCTTTAGGACGGGCGGAGCCCGCGTCCCATCCCCCTGCCCGGCTACGAGGTCAGTTTACCGGGTTCTGGTGAGAAGTTTGAAGTGAAGCACGTCTTTAAGCTTTGCCAGTCCCACCAGACTCTCTATTTCAGCGCAGAAGACGAGGAGCTGCAGATGAAATGGATGGAAATTCTCACCAAAGCCGCCAAAGGGGAGACTGAGGATACAGCTGAAGGGCTCAGCAACCCGTAGAGCAAGTTCCATTTAGTTTCTTTCCTACATGCTATAAACGATCACTTGAATTTGGTATTCATGGCACTTTGGAATCTGTATGGCTTTATATTTTCATGTGTCTGCATAGGAAATTCAGTGGTTTCTCGCCTTTTATTGTACATTTTTCACGTCCAGTAGTTACCTGCCATATATTATGTTAAAGGAAAAAGTAGCTGTAGTTGTTGGTGGTGTCGATGCTGGTTTTAAAACAAAAGATAAGGAGCAAAGCATTAATTTTAACGAAGGTAATGGAAAACCATCGGTCTTTTGTTTTCCTAAATGTATATTTTCCAGTCCTTTTTATTGCTGTTGAGTGCAGGATGTGTATAGTCTGTGATTAGTTCTATAAATGCTGCCTTTTAAGTTAAATGTTGTAAAGGCTTGTGCTGGCCACTGACATTCCATTCTCTGCCTCTCCCTCCCAGTAAAAGGTCCTTGTGAAGTGTGAGCAATGTACTGAGTATTTCCCTTTTGCTACAACTATGTCTCTGCTATTTTGAGATGACCTGTTCACAAGACAAATACTATAGAAGGGACTTCTTAAAGTGCCTGCAAATGGTGCAGAATAGAACATTAAGAAGCCTCAATGATTTTAAGCGTTTATATTATTGATTGTTTTCCTTTGGAACCAATACCTTCCTTTCTTCTATTGGAACCCATTTTGATGTAAGTGAACAAACATTTTATACTGCCAACTGGGTTGTGATCAATAAACAAGAACATTTTTAGTACACACCGTACAAAAAGGTGACTTTTTTTGTTGCATTGGTTAATTTAAGTGGGCTAGGTTTTATTTATATAATTTGTAAATAATGTTACATAAGTATTTTAAGAATTTTTAAAAGACCTCAGCTGATTAACAGGATTTAGTGCATAGTATGAGATATTTGTATGAATTGAATTTGTAATTTAATTTTCCTGTTCACCTGTGTTTGTCTTATTTTCAAACTTAAATGCTTATCTATTTAAATAAAAATTCCTGCAGTTAACTCCTGAGCCAGATTTCCAAGGCACAGCAAGGTTTAGGTCAACATTTAATATAGGTTTAAAAAAAAATAAAATCTTAAAAAAAAATCTAAAACAAACAAACAAACAAAAAAAAAGGCATGTCTGTTCCTAGTGGTAGTAAGCATGTAGTATCGATCAAAATGAAATAAAATATGTCACAGTGCTGTATTTTTAAATGGTTTGGTTTAACTTTTGTTTTCTCTTCAGCCTTCTCTATTTTCTGGTATTGGTAGCGAGGAAGAGCTGCTCCAAACAGCCAGAGCTTGTTAGGATTGTTCAGAATTAGTGATCTGCATGAGTGAGTATTTTCCAGACCTGCAGAAAGGGACTTATCCTTGTTTGGGGTGCGGTTTTTTTTTTACACGTGGGTGTAATAAATCGTGAATCTGAAGTCCATGATGATAAAAAATTAGAATCCGTGTATTTAGTTTATCTGCTGGGAAAATTCCACCAGGCTTGCATTTTCCCCTCCTCCCTGCCTGCCCCTTCCCCTCAGTCAACACAGAAAAGGTTTCATGGAGAGTAATTTGTAGCATGAGAAGGAATTCTTTTCGGTGTGTGTTATTTCTGCTCCCCAGCTTCTCTGAAAATGTAATGGGGGAGAGTGCTTGCCTTGAAAATTTACTCATTTAATGACATTTCTTTTTTGGAGGTGGGGATTTTCTTCTTTGTTTGTTTGTTTGCTTGGGATTTTTGTTTTGGTTTATTTTCTTTTAAAGTTTTTCCTTTTTTATTCTGCTTGCTTGGTTCTTTTTCTTTGTTACCAAGAGAGAAATGGGAAGGAGAACGGTAAAGCAAAACAAAATTGACACATCTCAATCCATCCTCCAGTTTCTGCTTTTATTAACCAAGAAAAAACCCCAGCTTTGTTCCTGGGGTGTCTGTCCACTCTCAGGGGACACATCAAGGAGCCTGCCTGGGGAGTATCTGCTCTGTCACTGAGCCCTGAATCACCAGGAGCTTTTGTAGTTTAAAGCCAGCAACTTAACCCTGTGTGCAAAACAAATACAAGCCCATCTTTTAATAATAGAGGGAATAATCACTTCAGGCTCCCTTGAATCCTGGTTATTTCGTGTATCAAACATCAGGAGGTGTTTCCTCTCAGGCAGTGCTCCTCCCTAGGGTTTGGTTGCTCTCAGTCAGGGTGCAGGTTACAGGGAAGCAGTGATCAGCCTCGTTTTTATGTTCTGTTGATGGAACTGGACTTTTTAGTTAAATGACTCCATTGAGTGAAGAGTTGTAACTGAGAAACTCATGATGTTGGTAAGTGGGGTGAGGGGGGGATGGTGAGCAGTCCTTGATAACTGAGTAGCTCAGAGGAGGGTGATGAAAATGGCAGGATTTTTTTTAATGGTTGAGGAAAGGAGGAGATCTGCTGACTCTTGCAGAGGACACTAGATTTCCAGGATTTTGGCTGTTATTGGAAAAGAACTTAAGTTGAATGATGCAGCTCAAAGCATTCTGAAAGAACCATATTATATTGTTTTTGAAGCAGTTCTGGAATAATGGAGTATCTTATTTGGTTATTCAGGAAAAGATAATCAAGCCATCAGTTTAACAAGCACTTATCAAGGCACAAAGTGAGCTCTGGGGCACGAATATTACCTTTTATTCATATGAAAGGCAGCACTACTTTTTTCATATTCTTTGGGATGAGGTAACAAATGGTTGGGGGGGTGTTTCTTGCCTATTTCACATCTCAGCAGAGTTTCCCAGAACCAGCTGCCCAGCCATACTGGAACTGGAGATGAAGGATGGTGGCTCAGCCTCTCCGACAGCCGCGCCACGTCCCTCGTGGCCTTTCACCAGCACCACGGAACATTTCCCTGCTAAATATAATGACTGTGTCCCCTGAAAACAAGCACCTTCCCTTTTTACGTACCTACCATTTCCCTTTTTCTGTTCTCCAGCCCATGGTGGGGGTGTTGAGGGTTTTCACGGGGCCTGGGCTCTGCTCTGGGTGCTGCAGGGATCTTGGTGGAGGGATTTCATGCTGCTGTAAAGTGAAATCCTGCTGAGACAAGCTTTTCAGAGAGCCAGTTGCTGGCTGTGCTTGCAGATCCTGTGTGATCTGAAGAGTTCTGTTTGGTGTCTCTGAAACAGAGCTTTGGGGAGCTGTAACCAGCTTTGGGGATGACTTGCTCAAAAAAAACGTGGCCGCCTTAGGATTGCTGCATTTGAGCATCAGCAGTGTGCAGGAGTGTTACTGAGACAAAGCTTGCCAAAGTGGTTCTAAATTCAGACAAGTCCTGCAACCTGAAATAATCTATAGTAACTTCACCAGTGCATTGAAAGGAACTTAGGACAAATCTGGTTTGGGAGCAGCACTGATCAATGGGAGTCGTGTGCAGCTTGGTAAGGAAACAAATAGAAATCCCAACAACTTCCAGAGACTCTGTGCTCCTGTCTGTGGACTGCACACACCTTGTGTCAGAAAACCCTGGCTCCCAAGTCCCCAAATTTGTCACGTGGACCTGTTATGTCTGCAAGTGTTGAGTAACTTCCTTGTGTTTCAGGAACATGCTCTGCAGACGTGGGAGTTTCTTAGTTCCC